>JAJQKJ010000861.1:0-103243 GCA_029574335.1 Rana kukunoris | reverse complement strand
TTACCACTTAACCACTGCACGCCTTCCTCTCTCCCCTCTCTGTACCGATCGGTAAGTAGGAGAGGGGGAGAGAGTGTGGCAGCAGCGTTGTGGGCTGGATCTGTGACAACTGCAGTCACAGATCCATCCATCCATGCTCTGCCATCCCTGCAATACTCAAACCTCAATACTTTCCGATTGAGTTGGGACACACAAGAGATTTACGTCTGGCGTTTACCATCTCTGGCAGAGGAGCTGGAACACATCCGGTTGCAGAGACCATTCTCCTTGTCCAGCATCATCTGGCGACTCAGGTAGTCTGCCTGCCCTATCTTCCACGCCTGGAATGTATATGGCTAACAGGACCAGTACGCTCCTTTCTGCCCACCTTAGGATGATTGTGAGCGACCTCTGACACTGCAGCGGAGCTTCTTGTTCTCCTTGATGGTTAACATATGCCACCGCCGTGGCATTGTCCAACTGGATCCTGACTGGACACCCCTGTAGCCTCTGAGACCATATGGAGAGGCACAGCTGATCCCCGTGCTCCAGGAACCGAATTCCAGGACATTTGATCGGCAAGTGGGATTCCTCCGGAGACCAGCGGCCCCACGAGTCGTACCCTGAAACCCCCCAGACTCCCTCCAACCGGTAAGGCTGGCGTCCGTCATGATGACTATCCCAGTGAAGAGGAAGGAACGACTTCCCGGACAGAAGTGCCGGTGAGGTCAGCCACCAAACAAGGGAGGTCCCTGACCCGGGTGGCTCACCCGAATTTGATAATGCAGGGATGATGGGCACTTGTCCCATCTGGACAGAATTTCCTCCTGTAGCACTCCCGTGTGAGATTGCGCATATGGTTACCGCCTCGAAGAGAGGCCACCATGAGGCCCAGCACTTGAATGCAAAAGCGGCGGAATGACGACCATTTCTGGGATGTCAACTGCCGCACCGCAGCCCGAAGGATCTGCAACTTTTCCACAGGGAAAAAAAAAAACCTTGCCTCTGGAGTCCAGAATTAATTCCAGATATACTAGGCGTTGAGTCGGTACTATTACTGACTCCTGAATGTTCGGTATCCAAGTGTCGGAGGGTTTGACAGGTTATAGACATGCTCCCCTCTTATTCTGAGACTGATGCGGCCCTCAGAAGCAGGTCGTCCAAGTAGCCCATGATAGCGATGCCACATTGGGCCAGATTCAGGTAGATGGGTGCTTTTTTACTTTGGAGTAACGTTTCTCATTTACGTTACTCCGCCGACACTTTCGGCGCAAGTACTTTAATTCACATAGCACTTGCTCCTAAACTTGCGCCGGAGTAAAGAAAATGCGCTGGCGTAACCCGACGCAAGTGGAAGTGGGTGTGATCATATGTAAATGATGGGCGGAGCCCAGCGCAGAGGCTTACGTTCAGCGCATCATCCACGGGAGCATGCGCAGTAAGTGAGGCTTCACTCGGCCCCCTGTGCGCATGCTCACAACTTCGTCCGTCGGCACCACTTCACGGGAAACGGCAGCGCAATGTGTTCCGTTGCGCGTATAAAAGCGCCAGCGGAAGGGCCATTCCGGCGCAAAAGTACTTCTGTTTCCCCCCACCCCAGGGAATTTACTTTTGCTTTGTTATGGCTGCTCCCGCTACCCCCCAAAGAGAGGAGAACCTCAATTTTAATGCCCAGGAGGTCTGTGGTCATCTCGGCTATGAGAGACTTACAATGATTTCCTGCATGGGAAGAAAAGTAGGCAGACCAGCAGGGAGAGGAAGCAGGCCATCCTGGACACCATTGCTGGCAGGGTGAATGTGTTGGGGTACTCCACCCGGACTGCTGGTGATATCCAGAAAAAGATCAATGACCTGCGGCGCAAGGTCCGTGGCAAGGTGGCACCATTCGGAGCCATGAGCGGGGCACAGGTGGTGGACCCCCATGTCCGGTCAGCCTGACCACAGAGAAGGAGGTGGTCGCCCGCTGCCTGGAGAGGGAGGAGCAGTTGGAGGGGGTCCCTGGATATGATTCCGTGGAGGAAGGCTCCAGGACAGGTAAGTGTTTTTTAACCCCTATTTGGTGTGTTGCATGTGGGGGGGGGGGGTACATGTGCCAAGTGTGTGGGACCACCAACATGTGTCTTCTTTGTGTCATCCACAGATGACGGAGCTGGGACATCATCTGTCAGCGGCCAGTCCACCCCATCCCCCAACGGCATCCAGTGCCCCTGCCCCTGGGTGGTCAAGACACCGAGGTGGAGGAGGAGAGTGCCCACACCTCACCTGCAGAGGTCGTTGAGGAGGAGCCTGTGGGGCAGAGCAGGACATCATTTTATATTTGGACGAGTCGTCCTCTTCTGCAGGGCCCTCTCAGATCCCCTCCCCCATTATAGGAAGCCCCTCAAGGGTGACTCCATCCCCCCGGGGACAACCATCTACTGGCCCCAGGAAGGCCACCCGTAAGACCAGGGGGTGTCTGATCTGGTCCAGGACCAGGTGGCGAGGGATCACGCCAGGCAGACCCAGCAAATGGGGACAATAGTTGGGCACCTGGACAGAGTGGCTGACAGCCTGTGCTCCGTGGCCCAGATATCTTCGGCAGTGCAGGATGTGAGCTGCAACTGCGCTGCAGTGGTGACCAGCCTGGGGGAGGTGCAGGGTGAGATAAGGGACCTCACTGCAGCCGTCCAGGCAAACACTGCTGCCATCCAGGGAAACAGTGCTGCCATCCGGGACCAGGGGAGGCAGAGTCGGCGGGCCCAGCATTACCAAGTCACCCGGCAGCTCAGGATGCAGGCCCAGCAGCTCAGGGTGCAGGCCCAGACCAATTCATACCTCGGCCAGATTGCCGTGGCCTTGGAGGGCATGCAGGCCACACCCGCCAGGAGTGGCCCACCCGGGGATCAGCCACCTCCAGATGCCCCCCCACCCCCACCCACTCCATCCAGGCAGCTGAGGAGCCAGAGAGAGGCCACCAGAAGGAGCCCCCGGCATCCCAGATGATTTTTCTTTTTCTTTTTTTTTGTATGCTCAGGATATGAGATTTATATTTTTGATTATGCTCAGGATATGAGATTTATATTTTTTGATTATGCTCAGGATATGAGATTTTTAATTTTTGATTATACTCTTGATATGAGATTTATATTTTTTGATTATGCTCAGGATATGAGATTTTTATTTTTTGATACTGCACACGTTGCAGTGTGAATGGTGTGTGAATGTGAGGGGGTGGCACTCCTGCCAGTAAGGGGTGTCACCCTTGGCCGTGGTGGTGAAGTTAACCCCACGGCTGTATGAATGACGTGTGAAAGGTGTATGAATGGACAGCGACATCATTGGGGCCTTGACGCTGGCGTTGCTGCTCCCAAGTCCTACATGCTGGACTTGGGCTAATCCAATGCGATGTGCATGTGGTGTGTGTGATCTAGGGACATCAGTGGTGTGCATGCATGCAATGTCTGTGTGATTAATGTTTTGGTTTAGTGTCCAAAGATGCCTACGGCGAGGACCCTCCTGACTGCTCTTCCATCAGCAGACTGGTTCTCCTCTGGCAGGGGGGGATGGTCTGGTTGGGGGGTCAGGTCATCACGCATGTCAATCTGCAGGCCTTTTCTCATGGCAAAGTTGTGCAGAATGCAACATGCACCGATGATCTGACACACAAAGGTAGGGGAATACAATAGGGCCCCCCCAGACTTATCCAGGCAGCGGAAACGGGACTTCAGGAGCCCAAATGTTTGCTCCACCACTGCACAGGTTTTGATATGTGCTTCATTGTATTTTCTCTCTCCTCTGGTTTGGGGGTTCCGGAAAGGAGTCATGAGATGGGGTCCCAGTGCATATGCAGAGTCACCTGTAAGGGAAAAGACAGGAGGATGTTAGTCATGCATGTGTCACTTGTGAGGTGTGCATCATGGGAGGGGATAGTCATGCATGACTCCCATGTCACTCACCAATCAGCCAGCTGTCCCCATACATGTTCTGCTCGAATTCTGCTGGGATGGGGCTCTGACGGTATATGAAGCTGTCAAGGCTTGACCCGGGGTGTTTGGCACGGACGTGCCATATGAGGCATTGGGCATCGGCTATCACCTGTACGTTGATGGAATGCCAATGCTTCCGATTGCGGTATATGTGCTCTGTGGCACTGGGGGGCTGAAGGGCCACATGTGTGCAATCAATGGCCCCCACAGTGCGTGGGAATCTGGCAATGCTGTAGAAATCTGTCATTGCCTTCAGCCGCAGCTCCTCAGTGGTGGGTCTGATGAAGTGGTGGGACATGCGTCTGAGGATTGCAGGGACAACCTGGTGCACACATCTGCTCATGGAGGATTGTGACATCCCAGCCACCACTCCACTTGTACGCTGGAATGATTCACTGGCAAGGAAATGAAGTGTTGCCAGTACCTTCACCAGTGGCTGCACTGCTTGTGAGCGGTGTGTTGGGCTGGTGATGTCACCCTGCAGGGTTGTGGTTAGTTCAAGTATTGCATCTGGGCTGAATCTGAAGAGGCGATACACCTCCTCATCCCCCATGCCAAAGAGGCTCATGCGCGTGCGGTATATCCTCTCACGTGCCCGCCTCCTTCGTTCCGGGGGACCCAGTACTAGTGCTAGGACCGCGACTGCCCCTGGCATGTTGGCACACAGAGGTGTTGTCCTTGCACGTGTGGTTGTTCAGCTTGCTAGTTTCGTCGGTAACGCTGCTGCTGTAGCTGCTCTCCTGCTGACCTGAGGCCGTCTGGAGTAAAGATAAAACAGCTATTTGTAGAAATAACTTTGCGCCGGACGGACGAGATACGCGCGGCGCATGTAGCCAGCGTATGGTGCTAATCCGTTCGCGAATCGGGAAATCTCCCTAATTTGCATATTTACAGGGGAAATCAATAGGCGCGACTGATGCGCCAAGCGAAATTATGCGCTGACGAGACTCTGGCGTCGGAAAGTTAAGCCGATCGGAAATGGCCCGTTTTCTGTCGCATCTAGTTTGGTGGGTACGGCCACATAGAAACGACGGCGCATATTCACAGTTACGCGGCGCATATCGAAATACTCCAGCGCAACTCTACCTGAATCTGGCCCATTGTCTTAGTAGGGCGAGAATTGGGGCAAGCACCTTGGTGAACACCCTTGGTGCCGATGCCAGGCCAAAGGGGAGAGCCACAAATTGATAGTGGTCTTTCCCGACCGCAAAGTGCAGAAGTTTCTGATGCTTTGTGCATATGGGGGCATGTAAATAGGCATCCCTGATGTCCAAGGATGCCAGAAAGTCCCCCGGCTGGAGGGCAGTGATGACAGAGCGAACCAATTCCATCCGGAATCTTTGTACCTTCACAAAGCAATTGAGGGCCCTGAGGTCCAGAATTGGGCGAACGCCCTCCTTCTTTGGTACTACGAACAGATTGAAGTAAAACCCCTAAAAAATGTTCCTGTACTGGGACAGGAATAACCACCCCCGCGTTTCAGCAGGTCTTAAACAGCCCCAAATAGGGCTTCCCGACGAGTTGGTTGTAGCTGGAGGTTGGAGGGAAAAAATCTGTTTGGTGGGCAAAATAGAAATTCTATCTTGTACCCTGAAGACCCTACTTTGCAAACCCACCGGTCGGGGACCTGAGATGTCCACCGGGTTGCGAATTCACAAAGACTTCCCCCACCCGAGAGATGGGTGGGGGCAAACCTTAATACGGATGTAGCTTTGTCTGCAGGTTTTGTTGGGTTTGCAAAACCAGGGATGTCTCTGTCCCTGAGCAGGCGCTTTATCGGCCTGTGGTCTTTTCTTTCAATCTTCTTTTATTTGTTTTAAAGCACAAGAAGTAACATACAACGGAAAAGCCATTCCTCTGGCCATGAAGTCATCACATATTATAACAAAGAAAAAAAAAAGATTCCAGCCGTAAACACAAATAATACTTAGTATCTTCTTCAAAAAGAAAGGCAGTTTGCATTTTCATAACTCACTATCTCTTCAGACTCAACCACACCAATCCACTATCCACTCCTCGGGTGTCCCTTTAAGTCTGTGGTTACCATTACCATTCCCTCACTCCTTCAGGCCAATAGACCCCCCTCCTCCAGGGTATCCAGTGTGGGACAGTTGAGCCTCTCCTTGTAATGTCACTCTCAGCTTTACCCTCCCTAACCAACCACCCCCCTTCCAAAAAGGGAAAAAAAAACCTGACAATTGTGCGGTCGTGCGACGTGGCTCCCAAACAAAATTTACGTCCTTTTTTCCCCACAAGTAGAGCTTTCTTTTGGTGGTATTTGATCGCCTGTGCGGTTTTTATTTTTTGCGCTATAAACAAAAAAGAGCGAAAATTTTGAAGAAAAATACAATATTTTTTACTTGTTGCTATAATAAATATCCCAATTTAAAAAAAAGAAAAAAAAATTTTTTCTCAGTTTAGGGCGATACGTATTCTTCTTCTAAAAAAAAAAAATTGCAATAAGCGACTGGTTTGCGCAAAAGTTATAGCGCTTACAAAATAGGGGAGAGAATTATTATTTTTTATCCCATCCCATTGACAACGTCCAATGACGAAACGCGTCTGGGAGGATGTGCGGTGACGTCATCGCGTTCAGGAGGAAGGGCTCCGCCTATGTGTTCGCCGGCCGGCAACAAACTTTTTACGTGCCTATAATACTCCTACAAAATGTGAGTGAGTTTTTTAATTTTGTGTTTTAACCTTCCTGGCGTTATGATTCTGTCTGGAATTTTGTACCAAAAGCGTTGCAATTGTTTTGCAAGGAAATGTGGTGTTATGTATTATAGGCCTGCAATTCTTAGTAAGTACTTACTTAAATCTATCTAAACAAGAGTCTAATAGGCATCCCGGGTATGATTTTTTTTTTTTTTTTTATTAAAAATGATAATATAATAAATAATTATAAAAAATTATAACAAATAATAATATAATTATAGTAAAAATTATTCAATAATGTAATCAAATCAAAATCACTGAAATTTGCTCAGTTGCAGAATTTTTGCTGTCATAATTTTTTTTTTTTATGACGAATTTCCCCACAGATCGCTATCGCTAAATTCTGCAAGTGATTATAATTTATTATCGCTGTTTTTTAGCTGATCTAAAACCATTTTTTACATAAAGGGACACTTTTGGTTGCTATGGGCAATCTACAGTTTGCAGGGAGAAAGAAAAGTTTTTATTATATAAAATGACATGCAGGGCACAGGGCAGACCACTAGGGACATGGGGGGGGTGTGTATTTTTTTACATACAGTACTGTAATCTATAAGATTACATTGTACTGTATGCATAGTGTTTGTTTACATTTTTGAATTTGGCGCCGTTCTCCGTCCCCGTGCGTCGTAACGTCGCAGGGAACGGAGCTCGGCGGCACACGGGGACGCTGTGTGAATCGAGCGAGCACCCGCTCGATCACACAGCGGGGATGCATCGCTGGATCCAGGAAGAAGGTAAGTAAACTGTCTCTGGATTCTGCGAGGCGAGCCCGTGTCTGACACGGGATCAACGATAGTAGCAGCAAATTTTTACCCCGTGTCAGACACGGGAACAACGCCAGGGAGGTTAATAAATAATCTTTGCGGGATTACACTATGTCTGCTATTCTCTATACATGACCGCGCGGTGGTGTCTGGTGTCTGGCTGATGTACTGGAGTCTAAGTCTACTGAGTTCCATCCAGGAAGTGAATTTCCCCGTAAAGGCCGCGGCTGGGCTATAGCCGACTGCTGTCATTTATAGTTCATCTGCTTATACAACTGGTGGTGGGTCTCACCGAAGAGTGAAGTGTGCGGTGTACCACGTTGGTGAATGTTATATTCCGCCCCAAGCAGACACATATCTCTCCAAGTTGTATATAACACAGACTCTTTTGCATCCTCAATCTTTGTGGAAGAGCAATTTTATCCTATTGGTATTGAGGACTATCGGCTCACACTGTGTCCGGATGTCATGGCGCAGCTCTAACCCCCCCTTTTTTTTCTTGTCTTCTTAGTGCAATTTGCATAAGAGCTGCTGCCTTCCTGTTGTAGTGTTTGTTATCATTTTGCCTTTATTGGTATTTGAGAACCATTTTTAGATAAGCGCAATTTTTCTTGTTAATATTTTTTTTTTTACTAGAAATGGCGTCAATCTGCGATTTTTATTGGTACTGCGATGTTATGGCGGACATATCGGACACTTTTGACACATTTTTGGCGCCATTCACATTTATACTGCGATCAGTGCTATAAATATGCACTAATTACAGTATAAATGTGACTGGCATTGAAGGGGTTAACACTAGGGGGTGAGGGTGAGGAAGGGGTTAAATGTGTATCCTAGGTGTGTTCTAACTGTGGGGGGAGGGGGGGGGGTGACTGGGGGTTGACCGATCTGTGTCCCTATGTACAAGGAACACAGATCGGTCTCCTCCTCTCCAGAGACAGGACACTGTCTCTGTGTAAAACGGCAATGAGAGATGATCTACGAGATCATCTCTCATTCGCCCACAGATCGCATCGCAAACGGCCACTCTGACTGGCCGTTCGCCGCGATCTGTGATTGTTCGTGTCCAAGGGACACGGACAACACAGGGCTTCCCCGCAGCGCGCTCTACAGCACTCGCTGGGAACGCCCAAACGGGGCGGCCGTCAAAAGACGGCATGTTGGATATTCAGACCCGCGCTGTTGCCGTCATTTGACGATAGCGCGGGTCTGAAGTAGTTAATAGTTTGCTGGTTAGTTGGGGGGTTCAAAGTATCCAAAAAATGCCATAACTGTAGTGCCCTCCAAAAATCCAATTGGTAGGGCAACCCTCCCATTACCATCTCCTGGACCGTATGCCATGAGCCTTCTTTCAAAAAATGAGTTGCTTGTGTCAGGCCCTGTTCTATTAAAAGAACCCTTCATCAACCCTGGTTCAAACTGCGGGTTCCCCAGGATTGGATAGAGCGAGGAATCCATAGAGAACAGTCTCCTGTAGGCCACTTGTAGGCCACTTGCCAAGTAGGGCCTATCAGAGGATGTTTTTTAATGCTTATCGGCAGTTCCCTGTAACACCATGCTGCCCGATGGAGCATAATGTTACACTGGGCTTGCTCTAGGCCCGGCCATAATTTCTCACTACAATGTCTACTCCAACCTATCAGGCGGGTCAATATAGCCGCCTGGTAGTATCTATAAATGTCTGGGGCCGACACGCCTCCGTCACGTTTCGATAAAGATAAAATACGACACTATTCTAGGGCACTTGTTGGCCCAGATGAATCTGTTGAAGAGGGTTTGCGTCTGTTTAAAGAAAGATTTCTGTATTGCAATAGGGAATGTCTGAAAGAGATACAGAAATTTCGGCAATATATTCATTTTTAAGATGTTGGATCGCCCGAACCATGAATGGAACCCCTTCTGCTAAACATCCAGGAGGACCCGTGTTTTCAACATTAATGGAACAAAATTGAGTTTAAAGACCTGTGTCAGGTCTGCCGGGATGGAGGTGCCCAAATATGTAATTGATATATCGGACCATTTAAATCCATGACTAGTTTTCAAAGACCGCAAGTCTTCCCCCGAAATCGCCACTCCCATTGCTTCTGATTTATCATAATTTATCTTGAAATTTGATACGTTTCCGTATAGCTGCAATTCACGGAACAAATTGGTAAGGGATTCCATCGGGCTCGTCAGCGAGTACATCATATCATCCGCATATGCCGAGATCTTGTATACTACACCTCCAACAGACAGCCCTTTAACATCTGGGTTCCGTCGGATCCTACTTAGTAGGGGTTCCACAGATAACGCAAATAAAAGGGGGGATAAAGGACAGCCCTGTCTTGTCCCATTTGACAGCTTAAAAGGTGGTGACAGTATTGAGGGCCCTGAGGTCCAGAATTGGGCGAACGCCCTCCTTCTTTGGTACTACGAACAGATTGGAGTAAAACTCCTAAAAAATGTTTCTGTACTGAGACAGGAATAACCACCCCGCGTTTCAGCAGGTCTTCAACTGCCCCAAATAGGGCTTCCCGACCAGTTGGTTGTAGCTGGAGGTTGGAGGGAAAAAATCTGTTTGGTGGGCAAAATAGAAATTCTATCTTGTACCCTGAAGACACTACTTTGCAAACCCACCGGTCAGGGACCTGAGATGTCCACTGGGTTGTGAATTCACAAAGACATCCCCCCACCCGAGAGATGGGTGGGGGCAAACCTTCATATGGACGTAGATTTGTCTGCAGGTTTTGTTGGGTTTGCAAAACCCGGGATGTCTCTGTCCCTGAGCAGGCGCTTTATCCACCTGTGGTCTTTTACCCGCCGTATTGGGCGGACAAAAAAAAAAACGATTGTGTGCGGTAAAGAAGGGCCCTTGCCTACGGCGTGGCTCCTTGCCCGTTTTGGACTGTGGGAGCAGTGTGCTCTTCCCTCCTGTAGCATCTTTAATTATGTCATTCAGGGAAGCTCCATAAAGTCTTTCGCCCTTAAAGGGCAAGTCCATCAGGGCTTTCTTGGAAGATTGGTCGGCGGACCAAATCTTTAACCAAAGTAACACCACCGCCTGACTTGAAGCCCTGGCCAGCAGAGGTATGGTGGTTATCTTATTTAACCACTTCCCGCCCGGGAAGTAGCGTACAGCAGGTTAACATGCTGGTGCCCGCCCGTGGGGGCGTGCAGCGTGGCGATCAGTGGTGCGAGGGGTCAGTCTGACACCCTGCATCTCCGCTCTCTTTACCACGTGATCAGCTGTGTCCAATCACGGCTGATCACAATGTAAACAGGAAGAGCCATTGATCGGCTCTTCCTCACTTGCGTCTGCCGATCAGCGGCTCTCCTGACAGGGGGTACACGCTGATTGTTTATCAGCGTAGCCCCCCCACGGATGCCCACACTGGACCACCAGGGAAGAGGGCAATGTGGATGGCCAGTTATGTACCACATGGCCATCCACATGTTAAAAAAATATTTGCAATAGATGCCAATCAGTGCCCACAAATGGGCACTGACTGACAACATGGGCACAACATAGGAAACATTTAAAAAAGGGATGCCCAGCAATGCCACCATCAGTGCATCCCTTCAGTGTCCATCAGTGCCACCTCTCAGTGACCATCCATTCCCATCAGTGCCCCTATCAGTGCCACCCATAAGTACCCATCAGTGCCACCCATAAGTACCCATCAGTGCTGCCTATGAGTGCCCATCATCAGTGCCACCTCATTGGTGCCACCTTATCAGTGCCCATTAGAGCTGCCTTATCAGTGCCCATTAGTGCAGCCTTATCAGTGCCTGTAATTGAAGAAGAAAATTTACTTAATTACAAAAATAAATAACAGAAAAAAAAATGTATTTTTGTTTTAAAAATGGTCGGTCTTTTTTTAGTTGTTGCGCAAAAAATAAAAAAATCGCAGAGGTGATCAAATACCACCAAAAGAAAGCTCTATTTGTGGGAACAAAATTATACAAAAAATTGTTTGGGTACAGTGTAGCATGACCGCGCAATTGTCATTCAAATTGCGACAGCGCTGAAAATTGGCTTGGGCAGGAAGGTGCGTAAGTGCCTGGTATGGAAGTGGTTAATCTGGACCCTGGAGGGTCCACCATCGGGGACGCAGTCCATTTTTTGAAAAAAACTCTTTAACCACTTAAAGATCCCCGCACGCACATATACGGCCACAACATGGCTCGTACAGGCACAAGGGCGTAAATTTACGTCCCCGCCTGAGTGCGGTTCGGGGGTCCCATCGGGACCCCCTCCGCGGCGTGCGGGCGTCTCCCTACCTCTGGGAGCGATCCGGGATCTGCGGGCGGATGTCCGTGATATCCGCCCCCCCCCGCGATCGCTCCCAGCCAATGGGAGCGCGCTCCCAGCCTGTCACTTCCTCCTCCTGTGTTTACACAGGAAGGAGGAAATGATGTATTCTCTCATCGCAGCGCTGTTTCCCAGCGCTGCTGATGAGAGAAGACATCACAAGTAAGTGTGCACCAACACAACACTGACACACACTCACATAGGCATATTAACCCCTTGTGATCGCCCCCCCCACCCCCCTGTCACAGTGTTACTGAATGCAGTGATTTAATCACTGCATTTAGTGTCAGTGTGACAGGCACTGTAAAAAACAGTTAGTGTTAGGTTCAGGATAGCCCCCCCACCCCCCCCTAATAAAGTTTTAACCCCCTGATCACCGCCCTAGTTAACCCTTTCACTCCCTATTGCCAGCGTCACTAAGCGATCATTTTTCTGATCGCTGTATTAGTGTCGCTGTTCCCGCTAGGTAGCTATTTTTTTTTATTGCGATTTTTTTTTTTTACTAAAGACATGTGGCTAAATAAATTTTGGCCTAAATGTTTGACTAAAATTTAGTTTATTTGATTTTTTTTTAACAAAAAGTAAAAAATAGTGTTTTTTTCTCAAAAATGTCGCTCTATTTTTGTATATAGCGCAAAAAATAAAAATCGCAGAGGTGATCAAATACCACCAAAAGAAAGCTCTATTTGTGGGAAGAAAAGGACGCAAATTTTGTTTGGGAGCCACGTCGCACGACCGCGCAATTGTCTGTTAAAGCGACGCAGTGCCGAATCGCAAAAACACCTTGGGTCATTTACCAGCGTATTGGTCCGGGTCTTAAGTGGTTAAGAGGGTAACGCACCACTAAATTTTTAGGGACTGAAAAACCCTTCTGTGGTCCATCCCACTCCTTGTATAAAAGTTTGTCCAAATAAGACACACAAGGAAACACCTTAGCAGTGCGGGTCGACTTACGGAAACAAAAGGGAACCGGCTCGTCTGCTGCTTCTGCAGACCCCTCTATTTTTTGCGTATCTCGCACTGCGGTAATAAGGTCACTTACTAGAGCCCTATTGTGTGCTGACCTGGGTCCGAAGTCGTCCTCACTGGGCGATCCTCAAATACCTCAGAGCCAGGGTCATGAGCGCTAGCTGGACCCGGCTCCGCATCTGAGTTGTCCACGAAGATGGCGGGGGCGCTTTCTAGCTCCTATTCTCCCACGTGCTGCTTCCACCTTGGCCACAAAGACATCTAGGATTGTCGACACATCGGGTGCAGGGACATCAATTGCCAGCTCAGGTGTCTCGGTGGAAAAAACGTCTGCTTCTGACGCCATGCTGTCCACACACCTGACACAGGAACTCCCAAACAAGTAACCCACCACTCCTGGCTGCAGCAGAGACGAGGGGTCCCCCCCCCCCAGAGGACTCACCACCCAGGAACCATAGTAGATGGTTTAGCTAGCAGAGCTGCTTCCTCTAGCAGGGTGTGTCTGTAGATCTGTGCTCTCCAAAGCTGGGATCAAAGGCTGTTTGTGGGGCTTCTGTTTTTGTCAATCTTTCAGACTGCCAGGTCAGCAGCGTGTATCTGTTCATCTGCTGTTTTTAAATGGTCTGATCCATGGTAAAATGGCCGCCTATCTGAAACTAGAGGCCAACAGGGCGTGGGCCACAAAAGCATGGCCGCCATTCTAGATGGGATCTACAAGAAAATGGCGGCTAGAGGCCTACCCAACGCCGCTACAGGAACGAAAATGTAGAGGCCGTCGAGCGTCCGTTTTAGCAGAGAACCACAGTGCAGCAGAGTAATGCAGCAGTCAGTACACATCAGCAGGAATCACCAGGAAAATGGCCACCGAGCGTCACTAGAGGCCAATACAAATGCGGCTACAAGAACATGGCCACCAGTGCAAGTAATGAAATACAACATGAACACAGCAAAAATGGCCGCCGACAGCATGGAGCAGGACACACAGGAAAGCAGAATCTCTTATGCAGCTTTATACACTGATTTAGTGACTTATGGATCCCCAAGTGAAGCTCCCCAGAGAAACCCCTGCCCAGCAGCTAGCTCAGAGAGTCTAAGGAGGAGGGAAGGGAGGGGAGAAGGGGGCATAAGGCCCTTTACTCACCTCTCCAGGGATGCCCAGCTCGGTCTTCCTGCCGAAGCAGGGGATTACTACTTACCCTTTCTGAGGGTTGGGCTGGAAGCATCCTAGACAGACCATCTCCCGCATGGTAACGGAGGTGACTGTCGGCTCGGCTGCTGCGACTCGGCCCTATAGACCGGTCATATGTATGCCCTGGAGCGTCTCCACCGGCCACAAGGAGAGCAGCATGTTGTGGACGACCAGTGCGTAACTATGGTCGGCACACGCTCGATGGCCGAAACTGGAGGGACTACAAGGATCTGGGATCCAGTCGGCAGTTGATAGAAGATCACATTAAAAAAATAAAAGCAAAAAAAAAAAAATCCAAAACTGGGCGAGGCTGTATGGTGTGTATGATGTGTTTAACATTTACTATAAGTCTCTGCCTAGTCACTCCTAAAGGAAGGCTAATACCCACTTTGTCAAGATTAAGGCTGTGTCAGTCCATGAATGAAAAATAAGCAGCTAACACCCAAACAAAGTCTAATAGGAATGGTAAAGTATAGTGTAGCGCTAATATTATAAATATGAATGAATGAATGAATGACTTGTATAGCGCTACACATGCGAACTGAATCGCCTCTAGGCGCTTTTTGCAACCAGTGTCTTCCTGGCTGGTGCGGTCATAGGATCTTGACACGCTTGGGACACACAGTCGTACACACATATATTCTGGGCCAATTTAGCCAGGATCCAATTAACCCACCAGCATTTCTTCGGAGAGTAAATAGAAACCGGAGTACCCGTAGGAAACCCCCGCAGACACAGGGAGAACATGCAAACTGCAAGCAGATGGTGTCGTGGTCGGTATTCAAACCAGCGACCCTTTTGCTGCTAGGTAAAAGTGCTAACCACTACACCACTGTGAAAGTATATACACAGAGGTGTGAAATATGACTCCTAAGAGGTGAGAAAACCCAAATTACACAGTATAAAACCTAAAAAAAAGGAACAAATAATGAAAAAAGCATATGTGCATAATACACTATGGATAATACATTGAAGTCCCAATAGGAATGTGAGCTTCCAGTAATGTGATAAAATAAAAACAAATTCTACAAAAACGTAAAGAAACAAATGATGCTTCTACCTGTTAAAGTGACACCAAATAGTGGGAATGGGGGAAAGAGTTACCTGTAGTCACTCTAATAACTCTTCTGAGGTAAATGAATAAGGTACTCTTACCGACTAGGGTGGACACACATGTCTTCCGACTGTGGGTCATACGATCTTAGGATCCAGGATGGTCTAGGTCCAATGTTAAGCAGGGAAGATGGTGCAGATGGATCAAGTTGTAGGATCCCCGGGTCTCGACTTACTGAATACCGCAGGTACAGCAAACGTCCCTTAGAGTCAGATTAAACTGAGAGTACACTGGGGTATTTCTTAATGGGCTCCAAGGAAAAAAGAAAAAATGTAAAAAGAGGCTCCAAATGGTGCAGGTCAACCAAATGGTTTTATTGAAACAAGTCGAGCATAAAAATTAAAAGATAAAAAAGTCCATCTCCCCCTCCACCAATCCCAGCAGAAGTTTTTTTTTTTTTTTGAAGGCCAAGGAACATAGCAGACAGGTCGGGGATAAAGTTGTGGAGAAGTTTTAAGCAGTTAGGTTATAAAAAAAATATCCCAAGCTTTGAACATCTCACAGAGCATTGTTCAATCCTGTGGGGGGGGGGGGGGGGGCACAGCAAACATATGGAAGAAGATGCTCAAGTCAGATGAGACCAAAGTTGAACTTCTTGGCCTGAAATCAAAATGCTATGGTGGAAAAAGGAGCACTGCACATCCCCCTGAACATACCATCTCCAGCGTAAAACATTGTGGTGGCAGCATTATGTTGTGGGGATAGTTTTCTTCATCAGGAAAAGGGAAGTTGGTCAGATAACAACAAAAACCTGGGGAATGCCCAGGGAAAAACCAAGCCTACTTAGAGTTGATGGGTAGTTTGATGGATCCAAATACAAGACAATCTTAGAAGAGTCTGCAAAAGACTTGAGACTGAGGCGAAGGTTCATCTTCCAGCAGGAAAACCACTCTAAACATACAGCCAGAGCCGCAATGGAAATGTTTAAATCAAAGCATATTCAGGTGTTAGAATGGCCCAGTCAAAGTACAGACTTAAATCCAATTGAGAATCTGTGCCAAAACTTGAAAATTGCTGTTCTCAGACGCTCTGCATCCAATCTGAGAGCTTGAGCTATTTTGCAAAGAAGAATGGGCAAAAATGTAACTCTCTAGATGTGCAAAGCTGGTAGAGACATACCCAAAAAACTTGCATCTGTAGCTGCAGGGAAAGGTGGTTCTTCAAAGTATTGACTCAGGGAGGCGGAATACAAATGGACGACACACTTTTCAGATCTTTATTTGTAAAAAAAAAAAAAAAAAAAAAAACATTTATAATTTTCCTTCCACTTCACAATACTAATGCCCGGATTCACATACATCGGCGCATGCCGTCGTAGCGTATCTCTTTTACGCTATGCCGGCGCAGCGCGGAGAGGAGAGGAGAGGCGAGGAGAGGCGAGGAGAGGCGAGGCGAGGCGAGGCGAGCATGGAATTCACAAAGCAAATGCTCCCAACTCTGCGCCGGCTTAGCATATATTCGTAGGCGTAAGTGTAACACCGCTGGCGTTACCTTCTACTAGAACAGGCGCAGCTGCTTCTGTCCCTCGCAGCTGCGCTCCGTTCTGTTTACATTCGGCGTCACTTCCTGTGTGCCCCGTGCGTTCCAGGCTGGAACGCGGATGTGCGCCACCAAGCGGCGCTTCACCTCCATTCCAGTGCGGCCTATTTAAACCCCCAGAGCTGACAGTGCGGCGTTCCTCTATTCTGTTAGGACGCCCACTGTCAGCCGGGGTCCTACGCTACCCTGAACCTTCCTGCCTCTACCTCCTCCCTGAGCATCAGCCAGGGCCAGCCTCACTGGGACCAACAACACCTCCGCAGCTTCGCCTCATACCCTTGCTGTCTGGATTGGATCCGCACCACTTCACCCCAGCTCTGATTCCACTGAACCGCAAGTACCCTGAGCTAAGTTAGAGCTTGTTGCTAAACTGACGTCTGCTGTGTTATCCCTTTGCTCTGTGCTATGTTACCAGTGTTGCCATAACCTCACTTGCCTGTTCAGCTCTACTCAGTACCAGTGTTGCCTTAACCTCACATGCCTGTTCAGCTCTACTCAGTTACCAGTGTAGCCATACCCTCTCAAGTCTGTGCGGCTCTACTTAGTGCCAATGTTACCATAAGCTCACATGCCTGTCCAGCTCTACTCAGTTGCCTGTGTGCTCCCTTGATGTTGCCATAACCGCTCATGTTTTACAAGTAACGTTGTATACCATTGGGACTGCATCTCAGAAAGTAACTCTCTCTATTAGGATCCCTATGAACTGTTGTATCCATTCCTTTAGCATTGTGCTGGTCCCTCTGCTTCGGCTTGCTTAGTCTATTCTTGTCCCCAACTTACAGTCTTAGTTATGCCTACCAAGCTGGTGCCTATGAAGGAATATGCGCCATCTAGTTATCTGAGGCTGTGATGTCAAAACCCAAACTCTCTGCATAAAAGAGAGTGAAACCTGGGTTCAAACCTAAGAAGCCTCCGCAGTTGCGATCCATATACGTAACCCCTAGGTTGGCGTACCCTAAGGCCTCGTACACACGATCAAATCTGTCTGCTGGAAACGGTCTGCTAGACCGTTTCAGCAGACAGATTCGATCGTGTGTACGGCTAACAGACGGATTTGGCCACCCGACAGATTTCAAAGCATGCTTTGAAATCTGTCGGCTGGGAACCCGTCCGCCCGACATGTCTGCTGGTTAGTATGCTAACCAGCAGACATGTCTTCTCGCACACGCGCCAAATGGTTTCGACGCATGCGCGGAAGTGTTTTACTTCCTGGTGCGGTGACGTGGCGGCGTCAACGTCACCGCCACGTCACCGACACGTCAGCGCGCTGTCTGCTGGCGGGGATTTTGGTTTGCTCGTGTGTACACGCAAGCAAACCAAAATCCCAGCAGACAGATTTGTTCAAATCTGTCGGACAGACAGATTTGAACAAATCTGTCTGCTCGTGTGTACGAGGCCTTACAGTAAGGTAGCGTAAGTGGAAGTGGGTGGAAGTGGGCGTGATCCATGCTAATGAAGCGTGACCCCATGCAAATGATGTGCCGGGCACCAGACAAGTACTTAAAATGAACTGTGCATGCGTCGGGACATGGACGTATCCCCGTGGGCATGCGTACAACCACGGAACAACTGCCTAAGATACGCTGGATAACTGCGTACGCCGTGAACGTAACCTACGCCCAGCCTGACCCACGTCAGCCCATATTCACAGACGTCCAACGTAAAAAACGTAGGCTTGTGTTCCCTGGTCCATACCTTTGCATGGGTTTGCTCCTCATCTATGGGGAATAACTTTATGCCAAAGTAAAAGTTACGTAAAACCGCTTAAATCATGCGCCGGGCGCAAGTACGTTTGAGAATCGGCGTATCTCCCTCATTTGCATATATGAATAGAAAATAAATGGGAAAGCCACATGCGTCCAGCGTAAATATGCGCCCACTCTACACCGGCGTAGGCAAGTTACGTCAGTGGGATGAAGTCAGTTTTTAGGCGTATCTACGTTTGTCGGTTTGGCGCACAGATACGACGGCACATATTTGTACTTACAAGGCGTATCTGGAGATATGTCGGCGTAAGTGCTTTGTGAAACCGGGCATATGTTTTTGGCTGTAACGCGACAAAATGTGGAAAGTATCAAGGGTTATGAATAATTTTTCAAGGCACTGTATATGCAGTTTGTAGACCGTGTATTACATCAGTGTTATTTCTTTTATAGATGGATAAAACTCTTGTGGCTTGAAAAACCATGATCCAGTTCTCAAGTAGCAGTGAAACAGATGCCAATCCATATGATTTGAAATTGTATATTGTATACATTTTTTATATTTTTCTATAGATATGATCTCTGCTATGAGATTATTATATGGCATTTATCGTATAAAATAAAAATATAAAAAATGTTTTTATCCTGAAGCAATTTTGGCTTATATGGTCAAACTCTGTTTTCCTTGTAGCACATCTAAAGTCCTTATTTTCTATGTAGGTACAATTTTCCTTTTTTTCCACTATTTAGTGGAACAAGATAGTCAGAATCTGCAGTGGAGTAGCAGCATAAATTAGCCTGCACTGAGATGAGCAGATAATTAGAGAATCTGAGGCTAGAGCTAGACAGTGGCATCGCTGGGGGGGTGCAGTCCGCACCCGGGTACCACCCACTACAGGGGTGACAAAAGCCCTGGCTCCCTTTTTTGCATTTTTTTTCCACCCGGAAACCCAGCTCCAGTGCTGCTGCCGCGCCTGTGTTCTCCTCCTCCTCTCTGTCTCTCACTGCTGCCCCAGCCTGTCACGATCGATTCTGCAACCGGGCGGCGTGGCTGCACACTGTCTTCTCCTCTCCAGATGCCGTCCGAGTGTTACATGTACCTAAGCTGCCTGAACTGGTGCGGTAACGGAGGGAGGGTTGTAGGTGTCGGCTTTTGATGGGGGTATTAGGGATTACTAATGAAGAGCAGTGTCCTGAGGGAGGGTCTATACTAATGGAGGGGAGTGCTATGTCCCGGGGGTCTGTACTAATGGAGGGGGTGCTATGTCCAGGGGTCTGTACTAATGTAGGGGGGTGCTTTGTCCTGATGGGGGGCTTGTACTAATGGAGGGGGTGCATTGTCCTGAGTGGGGGTCTGTACTAACGGAGGGGAGTGCTATGTCCTGGGGGGTCTGTACTAATTGAGGGGGTGCTTTGTCCTGGGGGGGGTCTGTACTAATTGAGGGGGTGCTATGTCCTGGGGGTCTGTACTAATGAAGGGGGTGCTATGTTCTGGGGGTCTGTATTAATTGAGGGGGTGCTTTGTCCTGGGGGGTCTTTACTAATGGAGGGGGGTGCTTTCGCCTGGGGGGGGGTCTGTACTAATAGAGGGGGATCTATACTTAGTGGAGGGGGTTCTACTGAGGGGCGACTATAGTTGGTGGAGGAGGGGTGACACCATGTTTTACCGCACCAGGTGACACCAACCCTGGTGACGCCACTGGAGCTAGAGGATCCCTAGTTCTGGCAGTAAACAGAAGTCGCTTGTTGTTGTGTCTGGAGGTTAGATCTCCACATCAGGAGTCCCCCCCACCTTTGGCATATCTAATTGAACACATCTGGATAAGGAGACTATTCCCCTTGGTACAAATGGCAGTGGCTGGGATATTCCACCTGCCAGTTGTCCATTCCTGGGATCTGGACTGCAGAGATTGCTGGGTAGTGAGCTCCTGTCCAATACAGAATCTGGTTTGCTTCCTTCAAAGCAGTCAGGCTTCTTGTGTCCCTTTTGATGATTGACATATACCACTGAGGGGAAGGGAATGGTGACTCAAGTGCAGGAGGGATAATCTGACTGCTTCAGGAGGGACAATCTGACTGCCCTGAGCTCCAAAATGTTGATGGGGAGTTTGGATTTCTTTTTTGACCATGATCACTGAACTGTCAAAAATTGCAAGACCCTTCCCCAGCCTGACAGACTTGTCTATTGAAGGAACCTCCAATCTGTTACAATTGGATAGGTGATCCACCAGGACAAGGAAGTTGTTGCTTGGGTGGAAAGGGCCAAAGGTTTGGAACAATTGAATTGATGTGTGGACATCTGTTGAGATTTGTATGAGGATGACACTTGGTTGCCCTGAGAGGGGCAAGCAAGGGTGCCAAGACCATTGTGAACACCCTGGGAGCAGAGGTTAGGCCAAGAGGCAGAACATCAACCTGGTGATTGACTGCACAGTGTAGGAAACACTGATGAGGTGGGTAAATAGGAATATGCAGATAGGCATCTTGGATTTCCATGGATGCCAAGTATTCCTCTTGTATCAGAGAGGCAATTGCTGATTGTGTTTTTTATGCGCAATTTTGGAATCTGAAGAAATTTGTTGAGGGATTTTAGGTTCAGGATAGGATGAGAACCCTGCTGGACTGGTACTGTGAACAGGTTTGAGTAAAATTGAACTTGTCCTGTGGTGGCACGAATACAGTGACTTCCTGGAACAAGAGGTGGCACAGGGCATTTTGCATATCTGACTGTCCTTGGACAGCTTTGGTTGGTTTTAAAGAAGGAAACCGTAGAGTTTTGAACAGATTGAAACCACAGGTTTGGGATGTCTGTGACCCCGGTAGAAAGTAAGGATGACCCTTCATTGTCCCTTGTGCAAGGGACGGGCTGAAACTCAGGTTTTGAAGTTTAAGCCTGAATAGAGTGTATAGAATAGATACTCTGCATTTTGGAGTGTTGGGAGCTTCTGAGGGAGGTTTTAGTACCTTCTTTTTAGGAAGTGAAGATGAGTTGGTCAATTACCTCACCAAACAGGCATCTTGTTTAGAAAGGCATACGTGCAAGGTGCCTCTTGCAGGCAGCGTCTGCTGTCCAAACAATAAGATTCTGCGCATATGAATAGAGATTAACCACTTAACCCTCGCCGCACGCAGATATACATCCTCTTTTTGAAGAGGGATATCTCGGTAACGGCAGCAGCACTTGACCCCAGATCTCATATTTAAGAGGACCTGTCATGCTTTTTTCTATTACAAGGGATGTTTACATTCCTTGTAATAGAAATAAAAGTGACCCATTTTTTTTAAACAGTGTAAAAATACATAAAATCAAGTATAATAAATAACAAAACATTTTTTTTTTTTTAAACGCCCCGTCCCAATGAGCTCGCGCACAGAAGCGAACGCATACGTGAGTAGCGCCTGCATATGAAAATGTTGTTCAAGCCACACAAGTGAGGTATCGCCGCAATCGTTAGAGAGAGAGCAATAATTCTAGATCTGATCTGTAACTCAAAAGATGAAACTTGTAGAATTTTTTTAAATAAAATAAAAATGACAATGTTATACTTTCCTGCTCTGTGCAAATGTTTTGCACAGAGCAGCCCCCAATCCTCCTTTTCTTGGGTCCCCGTTGTAGGGGTGCAACGGATCAAAAAACTCACGGTTCAGATCGCTCCTTGGATCAGAGGAACGGATCGGATAATTTTCCGGACCACCATATATAGTCTCCCCTGTAATGTCCACGTCATCTCCCCCACTGTAATGTCCACGTCATCTCCCCCACTGTAATGTCCACGTCATCTCCCCCACTGTAATGTCCACGTCATCTCCCCCACTGTAATGTCCACGTCATCTCCCCCACTGTAATGTCCACGTCATCTCCCCCACTGTAATGTCCACGTCATCTCCCCCACTGTAATGTCCACGTCATCTCCCCCACTGTAATGTCCACGTCATCTCCCCCACTGTAATGTCCACGTCATCTCCCCACACTGTAATATCCACATCTCCCCACACTGTAATATCCACATCTCCCCACACTGTAATATCCACATCTCCCCACACTGTAATATCCACATCTCCCCACACTGTAATATCCACATCTCCCCACACTGTAATATCCACATCTCCCACATTGGGGAGCTCACCTAGGCCGCCGCCGGGTGTACCAAGATGACCGCCGCTCCAGAGCTAGGCCGAAGCCATGGCCTTTCCTATGGCGGCAATCCACAGATTGCGTAGTGTGCCGATCCGAACACGGCGACCCCTTCGGATCATGGATCATTGAATATCCGTTGCACCCCTACCCACCAGGCATCCTGGCTCCTCCTTGTGGGGTCTGCTCCTGAGCCCTGATTGCTGCGTCCTTAGACACCACCTTCCACTCTCTCAATATAGGATTTGATTACATCAGCAGCAGGAGCCAGTGGCTTCTACTGCTATCAATCTGCCCTGTGAGAAGGAAAAGAGCACAGAGTCGCTGCTCTTTTGCACAGCGCTTGATCAAAATGGGGCTCAGGTAAGTATAAATGGGGGGCTGGGGGATCCTAGACACAGAAGGTTTTTTATTTTAAAGCAGAAAATACATTGAGGAAATAAACCTTGGGCCTTTGAAACCACTTTAAAGTGGAGGTTTACCCTCCAAACAAATTTCAGGCATGCATTGGAGCCCACCCACCCGGCAGTATGCCGGTGTTTTTTTTTTTTTTTTCTATACATACCTTTTTTTTATGGGCTCTCGTCCCCTCCGGCGATCGCGCGTGACTGGGCGTTTCCAATCACAGGCTGTGATTGACGTCCCTCAGCCCGGCGCAGACAGCGCGCCACGAGATGCCGAAGGAATCTGAACGTTGGTGCGGCCCTATACGGCGCCTGCGCAGCGGCGTTCGGGTTTCTTCGGCATCTCGTGAAGCGCTGTCTGCGCCGGGCTGAGGGACGTCAATCACAGCCTGTGATTGGAAATGCCCAGTCCCGCGGGACCGCCGGAGGGGACGAGAGCCCGTAAAAAGGTATGTATAGAAAAAAAACACCGGCATACTGCCGGTCGGGTGGGTGGGCTCCATGGCATGCCTGAAATTTGTTTGGAAGGTGAACCTCCCCTTTAAGCTAAGAAATGCTGAGAGTTTAATACTACTTTAAAAATAATAAATAAGAAAATATATTCAATAACAATACCTTATGCTTTTCCATCAGTGCCACCATTTCGGTAATCTTATGCTGACATTTAACATCAGTTTCTTTCTGCAGCTTTATCGCTTCATCAGATGCTAACTTTAATTTTTGAACCTTAATACCAAAAAAAAAAAGAAAAAAGAAAAAAATATATAATTAGCTTGATACAAAATGGTTTAGTAGAAAATATGTTTATGCGTTAACAGATTGCAATATCACCATCTGCGATGTCAATGCCATAAAAGAAACACACACGACAGGCAACCAGTCTCATATACCAAAAAGGCTATGGATGGAATTAAATTTGCACAGATTTGAGGTGGACTTGATCATTCAGCATCAATAGTTGCCTGAAAGGCATTGGTGACTTAGCCTTCCCAGGAGGCTGCTAAGGACATGCGTAAATTTAAATAATTTTATTTTTTTGGAAACTTCTGTTTATTGAATTTTGTTAGGGTATACAAAAAAAAAAATTAAGAATATAAGCTGCCAGGTAACAGGCATACAAAATTCAAAAAGAAAACCAAGGAAAGTAAAAAAAAAAACAGTACAATAGTAGCCTTAACAAGGTTGTTAGTGTTTAAGTCACCCAACCAGGGGAAAACCCCTAGACCAGTGAAATGTTGCCCCCCCCCCCATGTCACTCACTGCAAGATACACATAATATGCCAACACCTATCTCCCCTCCCCAACCCAACCCCCCCCCCCCCCACCAGCGAGAACAAGGAATATACAGTCACCTTTTAGAGAGAGTTCAGCTGAGAGAGTGAGTTCATACAGTATTTAGTCAAAAACAGTATCTGTAGAAAACAACTATCCACTCCACACTTTATCAAACTTCATAAACGCACCCCCTATTTGCATAAGTGCCCTTTTACAAAGGGACAGCTTTGTTCACTAGTGATTTCTATGCTGCCACAGAGGGTGCTGATGATTTCTTCCAAGATAGTTTAATCAACTTCCTGGTGTAGAACAACAATAGTGTAAGTACTGTATAGCTTTAATAGTGGCAAGTGAGTCAACCAGACTTAATAAACACGTTTCTATGGAGAGGGGAAAAGAAATGCAGGAAGAAGCGATGCATGCCAAAACCTCCCTCCAGAAGGGACCTATAGCCGGACAGTTCCAAAAAACATGCATGAAGTCTGCGTCTGGTGTGGAACATCGCCAACAAAGGGAGGATTGGTTCCCAAATATCATAGCCAGTCTCGCAGGTGTGAGATAGACCCCATGAATGAACTTAAAGTATATTTAACGGTCTCTAGCAGAGACTAATCTGGTAAAAGGAGCTTCCCAAACGACCCCCCAACTCCTCTTGATCTAAGCCAGGACCCACAACTTCCCAAGCCGATTTAAAGGGATGTCTCAGTTAAATAGTTTTTGGGAAAAAAAATCTTTGTATATAGTGGACAACAGCTTAACCAGGTCCTCATCCCGAGGCAACAATTCTATTTCACTACAGTAGCTTATAGGGAAATATGCCTGGGGTCAAATTGAACCTAAAAACAGTGTCATAATTGTGAATACCTAAAAAAAAAGTGGGAATTAGTTGGTGGCCCTCTCTGGGAATTCTAAGGTGATAAGCTCCCTCTTTGGGTGGACATTGGCAAATTATGTAAACTTGTTACACGCATTGATGTACGTCTATTTTTGATATATATTTTGCTTATGTTATATTTTCTTTTTTTTGTACAGTTTCACGTGGTCATTGGTTGATTAGTATATTCCCTAATGAAGCCATAAGGCGAAACATGTCGGGTTAATATACGAACATGAGATCCCTGTTTAAACATGAACTTTAGACATGTGATCACCATCACAATAAAATGTTAAACACTACTCAACAAACTGCTTTGTTTGGTTTTTAATCGTGTCCTTATTAAACTATAACTTTTTATATATATGATTTTGATTAATATTTGCAAGCACCCTGATAATCCCCTCCCAGCTTCTAGCCTCTTTTTTGAATAGTTAGTTGGAAAAGTGCCTTTAACTCAAAGGACTTCAAAGAGCTCTGAGATGCAACGTGTTGCAATGTTTTAATGCCATATTTCGTCCATACTATTGGGTCATGGTGCAAATAAAAATGAGTCAAGTTTGGGTTTTTCCACAAGGATGCATGTGGAGAGAACCTAGGGGGTTCCTCGGGTGCAGAGCCGGAAACCACACCCCAGGCCTTTAGTACAGAGCGCATAGAGCTAGTAAGACTTAGGACCCCTGTATAATAGATGCTGTAAAGCCTTGTAGGATCCTAAGTAACTTAATTTTTAATAAAAATATAGGATGTAAAATGTACTTTACTGAGTAGCATAGCTACATGCAAATGTGCCTTTTTTCTAATTTGGGGTGAAAGGTTCACTTTAAGGGTGTTAACACACTTATATTGTTCTTTACTAGGTTTTATGTATTTCTCATCAAGCTGCAGGTTAACTTGTGGGCTTATTTATTTCAGCACTGCAAAGAACAATGAAGATGTGCAAAAACAGTTATTCATGCAATACAACAAAAATAGTCTTTGCGCTCAAAATGTCTAATCCAAAGTGATAACTTACTGACCAAGGAATCCTTTAAAGGGGTTGTAAAGGTTTGTTTTTTATTTTCTAAATAGGTTCCTTTAAGCTAGTGCATTGTTGGTTCACTTACCTTTTCCTTCTAAATGTTTATTTCTTTGTCTGAATTTCTCACTTCCTGTTTCTCCTCAGTAAGCATGCCCCCATCATCCGAGCCGTTCTGGCTGGGGGTTAGTCAGTCAGAACAGCTTACTAAGGAGGAACAGGAAGTGAGAAATTCAGACAAAGAAAATAAACATTTAGAAGGGAAAAATTGAAGGAAAAGGTTAGTGAACCAACAATGCACCAGCTTAACCACTTGCATACTGGGCACTTACACCCCCCTCCTGCCCAGGTAAAATTTCAGCTTCCGGCACTGTGTCGCTTTAACTGACAATTGCGCGGTCGTGCGACGTGGCTCCCAAACAAAATTTACGTCCTTTTTTCCTCACAAGTAGAGCTTTCTTTTGGTGGTATTTGATCGCCTGTGCGGTTTTTATTTTTTGCGCTATAAACAAAAAAGAGCGACAATTTTGAAGAAAAATACAATATTTTTTACTTGTTGCTATAATAAATATCCCAATTAAAATTTTTTTTAAAAAAAAAATAATTTTCTCATTTTAGGGCGATACGTATTCTTCTACATATTTTTGGTAAAAAAAAAAAAAAAAAATCGCAATAAGCGACTGGTTTGCGCAAAAGTTATAGCGCTTACAAAATAAGGGAGAGAATTATTATTTTTTATTATTTATTTTTTTACTAGAAATGGCAGCGATCTGCGATTTTTATTGGTACTGCGACGTTATGGCGGACACATCGGACACTTTTGACACATTTTTGGCGCCATTCACATTTATACTGCGATCAGTGCTATAAATATGCACTAATTACAGTATAAATGTGACTGGCATTGAAGGGGTTAACACTAGGGGGTGAGGAAGGGGTTAAATGTGTATCCTAGGTGTGTTCTAACTGTGGGGGGAGGGGGGGGTGACCGATCTGTGTCCCTATGTAGGAAGGAACACAGATCGGGCTCCTCCTCTCCAGAGACAGGACGCTGTCTCTGTGTAAAACGGCAATGAGAGATGATCTATGAGAGATCATCTCTCATTCGCCCACACTCTGATTGGCCGTTCGCCGCGATCTGTGATTGGCCGTGTCCAAGGGACACGGACAACACAGGGCTTCCCCGCAGCGCGCTCTACAGCGCGCGCTGGGAACGCCTAAAGGAAATGCCGTCAAATGACGGCATGTTGGATATTCAGGCCCGCGCTGTTGCCGTCATCTGACGGTAGCGCGGGCCTGAAGTGGTTAAAGGAACCCATTTACAAAATAAAAAAACAAACCTTTACAACCCCTTTAACCCCTTCCATACAGGGCATTTTCACCCCCTTCCTGCCCAGACCAATTTTTAGTTTTCAGCGCTGTTGCACTTTGAATGACAATTGCGCGGTCAGGCAATACTGTACCCAAATTAAATCATTATGTTTTTTTCCCCACACAAATAGAGCTTTCGTTTGGTGGTATTTGATCATCTCTGCGGTTTTTATTTTTTGCGCTATAAACAAAAGAAGAGCGACAATTTTAAAAAAAACACAATATTTTTTCCTTTTTATTTAATACATCTCACAATATTTTTTTTAAAAAAAACTTTTTTTCCCCTCAGTTTAGACCGATACGTATTTTACGTATTTTTGGTAAAAAAAAACCGCAATAATCGTATATTGATTGGTTTGCGCAAAAGTTATAGCGTCTACAAAATAGGTGATAGATTTATGGCATTTTTATTTAATTTTTTTTACTAGTAATGGCAGGGATCTGCGTTTTTTTTTTTGTGACCGTGACGTTGCGGCGGACATATCGGACACTTTTGACACGTTTTTGGGACCGTTCACATTTACACAGCGATTATTGCTATAAAACTGCACTAATTACTGTGTAAATGTGTATGCCAGGGAAGGGGTTAACACTAGGGGGCGCTGAAGGGGTTAAAATGTGTCCTAAAGTATGTTCTAACTGTAGGGGGAGGGGGACTCATAGGGGGAGGAGATCGATGTGTGTTCCTCTGTACTGGGAACACACATCAGTCTCCTCACCGCTGACAGGAGGTGGATCTGTGTGTTTACACATACAGATCCACACTCCTGCCGTGATTTCTGGAAATCGCGGGTGCCCGGCGGCAATCACGGCCGTCGGGCACGCGCGCGGGATCGCGGGTGGTGCCGCCGGCGGCGCGCGCGCGCGCCGTAGAACGCCGTGAAGACAGGACGTTGTGCAACGTCCTGTCTCATCGGCAAGGGGATCACCATGACGTGATTCCCCTATAGGCCGGAATTGAAGTGGTTAATAAGAATGCTTAATGTGAAACAATGTGGCCAGCACCATACTCCTTGCAGCTCAGTGATCAATAGGAAATTGATAACTGTGAAAACAAAAAGGGAAAATGAGGCTCATGGAGCAATAACGTCTTTTATTGGATATAAAAGAATAAAGTTGATACACTCACAAGTGAAGGTGAATAAACAGTGTCAAACAGTTCCTCCAATAGAGAACCTTACCGAGGGAAACATTCGTGCTTCAGTGTGGATGAGAAGACTGCTGGATGGCTGGATGGGCTGGCTCCACAGACACAGGCTCATCAAGTAGCTGCTGACAGGCCACAAGGGAGCCCCTCACTGACTGAAGAAACAGCCAGTCAAGAGAGGGCTGTGGGTTGCCTACACCACTCCCAGGGAGAGCTCTGGTGAAGCCAACTGATAGAGGATGCTGTAGTTGTCAGGATAACATGTTTTGGAGGGCGTGGCCTCCTTCCTCAGATCCGCCCCCTTTTATGCAGAGAAAAACATATGGGGGGATAATATGACAACTAGAATACATTTAAAAACAGCATACAGAACAGCATACAATATATGCCTAAGATATAAAAAAATCCAAACTCGGTTTGCAAGTGTTGTCTTGCAAAACGAGCAGGATTCAAGCCAAAGTGGTGTGCAGTACCGCGTTGGGCCTGAGGTGGGAGAGAGCCGGAGCTGAGCGGAGCCAAATGGCGATCACCTCCATTCGGAAATGCTCGGATAGACTCCAGTCCCGAGTCTTTCCGAGGTCAGCCAAGCTGTCCTCTGGCCTTTCCCTGTGTTTCCAAGACTCTCCATCGCCCCCCCACCTCTGGCCACATGCGGTATTGCATGCCATAGAAGTCAATCTGGAACAAATTATTTTCTTTTCCGTTGACTTCAATGGGGAAACTCGCTTTGATATGCGAGTACTTTGGATTACGAGCATTCTCCTGGAACGAATTATGCTCATAATCCGAGGTTCCACTGTGTATATATATATATATTATGTGACAGGAAGTCAGGGAAATCTGTGTGTTGTCATAGACGGAAGATACTTTTCTGCCTTGTGTAGACAATACACCAATTACTATTGGGCGTCGGCTGTAGAAATGGCCAGAGAACTTTAGGGCCCTTTCACATGTGCGGACGAACGGTCCGCTTTTTCTAAGTCCGTAAACGGACTTAGAATGGGGCCCTATGGGAGCGGATCCGTTAGCGGATGATGCATCCGCTAACGTCCGCCTACGATCCGCGTCCGTCTGGATCCATTTTGCGGACTGAAGAAAACCCTATTTTTCTTCCGTCCGGTGAATCGGATCGGATGCAAACGGACAGACGGCCCGTTTTCATCCGATTCCCCATAGGGGATAGCTTAGGAGAGACAGGGCGGTCCCTGCACAGTGTGCGGGGACCGCCCTGTCCGCCGACAGCTGAGCGGGACCCTCCGCTGAGCCGACGGACACACATGGAGCGGACCGAAAAACGGTCCGCACCGTGTGAAAGGGCCCTTAGGGCGTTGGAAGGCTCCAGCTGTTCAGAGTTAAGCAATTAAAGCTCTCTATAAAGATAGCCTAAGGATAACGACTCATTGCTGCATCCAAAAGGCTTTGTGAGTGAGGAGCAGTCAGAAGCACTTCTGAGGAGGTGAGGTGCTGATAGATATTTCTGGGTGAGAAATATCAAAGAGACTTTTTTTGTTGTTTTTTGCTGTAGGACCAGCAGTGTCTGCCCAGCAGTAGGCTGTGCCAGACTACATAGGTAGGTTCCTGTGTTGGGAAGGTAGACGCCCCAAGTGGCAAGGGTTTATTTTATGTTTTGTTTATGCTGTTTTGTTGCTTGCACGTGTATCCCGCAAGATGGAAAAATAAACCATATCATTTGTTTTCAGTCATCCTCAAGTGTCTTTTTGGACAGTTCAACGTGTAGTGAAACCATCCAGGGGGTCACACACACCCGCTACCGAGTTAATCCCTCACAATATATATATGTGTATATATATAACATATATGGTAAATCCACATAGAGTAGAATTTAATAAAAGATAAATAAAATATAAATAAGAAGTGAATAGTGCACAAAATTTGTTATTTCATATAGAGATCATTATAAATTATAAACTATATTGGAGACTTATTACCTGAAAAATTAGTTAAGAATCTGAATGAAATTAAAATAGAGAATATGATTAGAGGTAGGGTTAAGGATAATAATTGGTATAGTTAAAAATATGTATACCGGACATATGCACACACAAACATACACACACACACACACACATAATATATATACGCACGCACACTTATAAACATACACATGGGTCCTTCCCTTTCTCCACCTATCAGTAAACCAATGCTGACAGACCATTGGACACCAACAGGGGAAGAGATTGTAAGCTAGAGACGGGATAATAAAGCCATGCAATACAATAGCAATGTGTATGAAAAAAAAAAGGAAAAAAATTCTAATATATATGTAATTATATCTTAAGCATATTGTATGTATGCTGTTCTTAACCACTTAAGGACCTTGCCTGTTTTTCAGACTCTGGGCCAGATCCACGTACATCGGCGCATATATATGCAGACGTAGCACATCTCAGATGTGCTACGCCGATGTACGCCAAAGCGGTAAACACCGTATCCACAGCGCAAATGCTCCTATAGATGCACCGTCGTAACGTAAAATACTCGGCGTAAGCCGGTGCATTGCCATGAAATGAGATTTGCCATGGAATGAGATGGTCCGCCTCCATCACATTCTATTGGCTCACTCATGTCACGTGACCTATTTAAACGTCAAGTATTGACGCAAACATCAGTCACAGCTAGGCTATCATAGGGAGAGGATCTCCTCTCCCTGTGATTGCCCGATAGCGCTGTCAGCAGCGTGCCTCCCGCCAGCGCTAAGTACACCCCGCACCCGCAGCTCTTCCCCGTCCTCGCAGTCACAGCTAGGCTATCATAGGGAGAGCATCCAGCTAGGCTATTATGTCAGCAGCGTGCCTCCCGCCAGCGCTAAGTACACCCCGCGCCCGCAGCTCTTCCCCGTCCCCCGTGCTCGCAGCTCTACTCCCCCGTTAAGGCTCATGGAACGGGGCGATTTGGGCGCGGGGTGTACTTAGCGCTGGCGGGAGGCACGCTGCTGACATAATAGCCTAGCTGGATGCTCTCCCTATGATAGCCTAGCTGTGACTGCGAGGACGGGGAAGAGCTGCGGGTGCGGGGTGTACTTAGCGCTGGCGGGAGGCACGCTGCTGACAGCGCTATCGGGCAATCACAGGGAGAGGAGATCCTCTCCCTATGATAGCCTAGCTGTGACTGATGTTTGCGTCAATACTTGACGTTTAAATAGGTCACGTGACATGAGTGAGCCAATAGAATGTGATGGAGGCGGACCATCTCATTCCATGGCAAATCTCATTTCATGGCAATGCACCGGCGTAATTGCAAGTAGGAGGGAAGTGGGCGTGATCAATTTAAATCAAGCATGACCCTATGCAAATGAATGGCCGAACGAAAGGAGCATGCGCCGTGACGTGGACGTACGTCCCGCACCACACTGCGCATGCGCGCCCCTTCGCCCGGCGTTATATCCTAAGATCCCACTACTTACGCCCATTCTACAAATACGCCCAGATATGCGCCAGTCAAGTGCAAAAGTTTGTTTGTTTCCCCCCCTGAAGCAAGGTACTTTTGTTCGGTTATGTGGTAAACATGTCTAGGTCTGCTAGTGCGTCAGGCAGGGAGAGGAGGAAGCGAAAGGAGAGGGCTGTGATAATGTCAGCCATGGGCAGGTATGATGTGTACCTGCATGGGGCAGAGAGTGGGTCCACCAGCAAGGCCCGGAAGGATGAGATCCTTGAGGAGATCACCGCACAGGTCAATCTGCTTGCTCATGAGGCCAGGACCTCCAAGGAGATTGCAAAGAAAATCAATGACCTGCGTTGTGGTGTTCGGGCCAAGCTGGGAGAGATCAGGAGGCATGCTACTGCCACTGGAGGGGGACCAGCCAGCGCTCTCAGGCTCACACCGGATGAGGAGGCGATTGCCCGGTGTCTCCATAGGGAGCAAGTGGAGGGAGTTGACGGATATGACTCCAGGGATCTGGCCCTGAGGACTGGTAAGTTTATTTTTTTCTATATCTGGTGTTGAGTATGTGGGGGGGGGGGGAGGGAACATGTGACAAGTGTGTGGGTCCACCAACATGTGAATGCTTTGTGTCATCCACAGATGCCCAGGAGGGAGCTGGGCCATCATCCTCTGGTGGCCATCCCACAACATCCCCCCCACAGCATCCTGAGACAGACCCCCTGGGAAGCCATGAGTCATTGGTGGAGGGGAGTGCCCACACCTCACCTCTTGAGGATGTGGAGGAGGAGCCTGTTCTGTCCGACCAGGAGGTCAGGTTGGTGCTTGAGGAGTCGTCCCATTCTGCCGGGCCCTCTGTGTCCTCCACCCCCATCAGGGGAAGCCCCTCAGGGTCCTCCCCCCACATGTCTGCCCCCTCAAGGACCTCCCCATATCAACGGCCCCAAGCCACTCCTGTCCTCCGGAAAGGCCACCCGGAAGACTAGGGGAGTGCCTGAGTCCGTCCCGGACCAGCTATCAAAGCAACAGGCCTTGCAGACCCAGCATATGGGTGAGCTTGCTGCCCACATGCAGCGGGTGGTAGACAGGCTGGACTCCTCTGCTACTATGAGTGACAGTCTCCAGGATGTCAGTGTGAATTTGTCAGCTGTGGTCACCTGCCTGGGGGATCTGCAGGCCACCACAGCAGGCCTCGTGGCTGAGGTCCAATCCCTGACAGAGGCTGTCCGGGCCAATACAGCTGCCATCCAGGATGAGGGGAGGCAGTCAAGGCTGCTGCAGGCCGAAACCAATGCGGTCCTCACCCGCATAGCGGTGGCATTGGAGGCCAGGCAGCCAGACAGGGAGGGACCAGGGGATGCCCCCCCCCACCTGAGGCTGCCCCCATGCAGCTAAGGAGCCTTGGCTCCAGACGGGGCCCAAGACAGGCCAATGAGTCATTTTTTGGTGTCTTTTTTAAAAAAAAAAATACTTTTTTATATACTTTGCTGATGAGTTTTTTTTTTGTTTGTAGACCCAGCACACGGTGAGGAGTGCTGGCTACAGTGTGAATAGTGTGTGACTGGTGTGTGAATGAGGGGTGACACTCCTGCCAGTAAGGGGTGTCACCCTCGGCCATTGGGGAGAAGTTATCCCCACGGCTGTGTGAATGGACAGCGACATGATTGGCGCCTTGACGTGGCGTTGCTGCTCCCAAGTCCTACATGTTGGACTTGGGCTAAACCAATTTGAAGTGGATGTGGTGTGTGTAATCTAGGGACCACAGTGGTGTGCATGCATGCATTGTCTGTGTGCCGTGATGAATGTGTGTGTTTAATGTGAAAAGAAGCCTACCCAGAGGACCCTCCTGACTGCTGTTCCATCAGCAGACGGGGTAGCCTCAGGCAGGGGGGGGACTGTGTGGTTCGGGGGTCAGGTCATAACGTATGTCAATCTGCAGGCCCTTTCTCGTGGCAAAGTTGTGCAGAATGCAACATGCACCGATGATCTGACACACAAAGTTTGGGGAATACAACAGGGTCCCCACAGACTTATCCAGGCATCGAAAACTGGACTTCAGGAGGCCAAATGTTTGCTCCACCACTGCACGGGCAGGTATGTGGGCAGCAATGCATCTTCTCTCTCCTCTGGTTTGGGGATTCCGGAATGGAGTCATGAGATGGGGCCCAAGTGCATATGCCGCGTCACCTGGAAGGGAAAAGACAGGAGGATGTTAGCCATGCATGTGCCCCTCGTGATGTCTGCATCATGGGGGTCGGACAGTCATGCCTGACTCCCATGTCACTCACCAACCAGCAAGCTGTCCTTGTACATGTTCTGTTTGAAATCCGTGGGGATGTGGCTTTGACGGTATATGTAGCTGTCGTGGCTGGACCCGGGGAGTTGGGCACAAACGTGCAATATGAGGTAATTGGCATCGGCTATCACCTGTACGTTGATGGAATGCCAGTGCTTCCGATTGCGGTACAGGTGCTCTGTGGCATGGGGGGGCTGGAGTGCCACATGTGTGCAATCAATGGCCCCGATGGTGCGTGGGAATCCTGCAATTCTGTAGAAATTCAGCATTGTCTTCTGCCGCAGGTCCTCAGTGGTGGGTCTGATGATGTGGTGGGACATGCGTCTGAGGATTGCGGGGACAACCTGGTGCACACATCTGCTCATGCTGGATTGTGCCATCCCAGCCACAACTCCACTTGTACTCTGGAATGATCCACTGGCAAGGAAATGGAGTGTTGCCAGTACCTTGACAAATGGCTGCAGTGCATGTGAGCGGTGTGTCTGGCTGGTGATGTCATCCTGCAGGGCTGTGGTTATTTCCAGCATGGCATCAGGGCTGAATCTGAAGATGCGATATACCTCCGAATCACCCATGCCAAAGAGGCTCATGCACGTTCGGTATATCCTCTCCCGTGCCCTCTCACTTGCCTTACTCCTATGCTCCTGTGAAGCCAGTAGTATAGCTATGATCATGGATGCCTCTGGCATGTTGGCATACAGATTGTTGTCCTGCAAGGATGGATGCTCAGCTCGTCCGTAACGGTGCTGCTGCAGCTGCTGTCCTGCTGATCTGTGCATCTCTGCTGATCACTTACACCTGCTTTTATGAGGGGTAAATTAAGGCCGGACATAAAACTTATGCGCGGCGCACTTAGCCGGCGTCGGGCACACGCATTTTGTGGATCAGCGTATCTCCCTCATTTGCATATTTGAATAGGAAATTAATGGGAGCGCCAGATACGTCCAGCGTATATATGCGCCCACGCTGCGCCGGCGCAGGACAGTTACGTCCGGTGCAAATATCTTATTTTCATGCGCATCTATTTCTGGGGATGCGGAGTATAGTTGCACCGGCGCATATTTACACTTACGCCGTGCATCTCTAGATACACCGGCGTAAGTGCTCTGTGGATCTGGCCCTCTGTGTTTACAAGTTTAAAACTGCAGCGGCGGAGGGCGCAGGAGAGCGGTGGCCCCTCTCCTGCCGCCGATAACTGTGATCTCGCGGTTAATCCGCTGCAGAGACCACTTATCGTTCACAGGACTGGCCACGTTAAAGATGGATATATCGGTTGTGGCAGCAGCTGCTGTCGTTACTGAGAAATACATTTTTATCGTGATGACGTATATGTACGTGAGCCGGTCCTTAAGTGGTTAAATGGCTCTCTATTGGAGGAACTGTTTGACACTGTTTATTCACCTTCATTTGTGAGTGTATCGATTTTATTATTTTATATCCAATTAAAGACATTCATGCAACCATCAAATTTCCATTCACTAAAGTCAGATGACAGAATGACCTACCCTTGGTTGCATTGCAGTTCTCAGTTTTGTACCTTTTCTCTAATTTAATAAACCTCTCAATGTCCTCCAATAAAATGAAATATAAAGTAATAGCATACCTCTCCACACAGAGTTTCTTCCTTAAATATTGCATTTGCAATCTCCACTTGTATGCTGCTAATTGTTTCTTCATGCTGCATTTTATCATTTTTGATCTGTGCATGTAATCCATTTACCTTTAGAAATAAACATAATTGACACATGAAAGGAAATGCAATACATTTGATAAATCGGTTGGTATTTATCCAAATATAAAAGTTAATTTACATGACATTTTAAGTGATAAAAACAGCCATAATTACAGTTGTCTAGGAAATGTATATAAATATCAAAATGCCCCCTCTGATGAGGAATAGAACTTTTAATGTGAATACAAGTACCGTATGTTTTTGTTGCTTATATGTGAATGAGTCAATCCCATGATCACTTTATATTATTAGTTCAAAGACAGCCATCATCTTCTAAAGTCTTAATCACTTAACATGCAAATCCACAGTTCATCAAAAACCCTGCAGTGCTGGTGCAAGTCATCAAAATCTTTTATCCTGCTATTTACACTCATTTGTGATGCTGTACTTTTTCACTTATTACATTTTCACAATGTAGCTCATATTTGCAAAATGTTGAGGAAGTCGAGCAAATCAACAGCAACAAGAAAAACTTAAAACAAGATGCATATAAAAACATTTAACAGCAAAGGATGAAAATCCATTCCAATGATTAAAACAATATATATAAAACACATTTAGTTACTTAATGAATCACAGGGTGTAAATACTAGCTCATGAGGGTGTGTCAAAAAAAACATTTATACCGGGCGTACAATCTATAATGAAACCAAATAATATCAAACAGCATAATCATAAACCAATATTCCCATGGTTATTGTGTTCCTCACAGTACAGTACATCTGTACAAAGAGTAGATAGGCAAACACCCCAAACATTAAAGATGCAACATAGTGTCCCCAGATATACTCAATGCCATTCGGCAATTCTACGGCTCACTTTACTCATCCGTACTTCCTCAGAATATTGATCCCAGGGAATTGGCGGAAAACCTTAACCCTTTGGCTCTGGGCTGGCTGTCGTGTAAGGAACATGCCACTCTGGTGGGACCGATAACTCCGGAAGAGCTCCTTGAGGCAATCAAGTCTTTCCCGGCAGGAAAATCTCCTGGCCCACATGGCCTACCCATTGAGTTCTACAGAATGTATGGGAATCTTCAAGCACCAATTCTGGCCTCCCTGTACGTGCACTTCTTAAATCAGGAGAACTACCTCCCTCCATGTACCACGCTCATGTGGTTCTGATACATAAACCTCCCAAAGACCCCACATTGGACGCCTCCTATCGCCCTCCTTGTCACCCTGAGACTTTAGCCATTGCTGCACACTATCATTGGGATCAACTAAACAGGGTTCATGGCCAATAAATCTACTGACTTCAATCTAAGGTGATTACATACCAAGATTCACGCACAGCGCCTCAACATGGGCTCCAGGGTTGTGGCCTTGCTAGACACTGAAAAGGCTTTTGATACCACTGAATGGCCTTTCCTGTGGGAGGTCCACCGCAGGATGGGTTTCCCTTTAATATTCATCCAGTGGCTTAAAACAATATACAAACAACCTACCTCGGCCATTAAGCTAGAAGGAGGAATTTCCGAACCCTTCCCTTTGTCTAGAGGTACCCGGCAGGGCTGCCCTCTCTCTCCAGCCTTATTTGCCATTGAGCCAGTGGCGGAAGCTCTCCGCACTTCCCCACACATTAAGGGACTACGAATGGGCTGGCTGGAGGAGAGGGTGGAGCTGTATGCGGATGACCTCCTATTGTTCCTTAAAGCGGATGGCCCACTAAAAAAAATATATTAAAAGCCAGCAGCTACAAATACTGCAGCTGCTGACTTTTAATATTAGGACACTTACCTGTCCTGCGGCGCCGCAGCAGAGGACGAGCGTTCGTCTCTTTGCTGCTCCCCCACGGTGAGGGAACCAGGAAGTGAAGCGCTCCGGCTTCACTGCCCGGTTCCCTATGGCGCATGCGCGAGTCGCGCTGCGCCCGCCGATTGCCTCCCGCTGTGTGCTGGGAGCTGAGAGTTCCCAGCACACAACGGGAAAAACCCGTCTTTTCATTGAGACTGCGGGCCGGAAGTGGGTGCAAATACCTGTCTTTAGACAGGTATCTGCACCCCCCTCCCCCCTGAAAGGTGTCAAATGTGACACCGGAGGGGGGAGGGTTCCGATCAGCGGAACTTCACTTTAGGGTGGAGATCCGCTTTAATGACGCAGATCCTTCATTTGCAGGGGCACTCCGAGTCTTAAATACATTTGCCCTAATTACAGGACTGCGGGTGAACTGGTCCAAGTCACTCGTATTTCCCATTGATCCAGCTGCTCGAGAGGGGGCCCCCCCGGACTTGCCGCTTATATGGGTGGAACAATATCGATACCTGGGGATAGTAATATCTAGACAGGCCACAGACTATATACCCCTGAATTTATCCTCAACAATTCAGGAGCCTGAGGCTGAAGGCATGGGAGTTGCTGCCCCTGTCGTTACTAGGACAAATGAATTTGATGAAAATTACGATTCTGCCTAAATTCACCTACCCTTTTAGGCACTCCCCCACAATGGATTCCTAAGTCTTGTTTTACCCAGCTAAACAAATTATTCTCCTCCTTTGTCTGGACCCCTTAGTCCCCAAGATACTGGTGGTCCACATTGATGCGCCCGGTGTTTCTGGATTTCTACAAGCATGCCTGCACAATTGGTTACGGGGGTGTGGTGGCAGAACCCTGATGCCTCCAACCCGGTGGTGCTACTTGAAGCAGCAGTGGTACAGTCGCTAGAGGCTTTAAAGCTCCTACACTTCCGTGGCCCCTCGTGCCTGTACGCATTTACTCCAGCCATGATCATCACACTGTGAGCATGGGGAGCCGAAACTTAAACAGTATCCAAAGGAAGCACACTTCCCATATGCCCCACTATGGGGGTAATCCCAACTTAGCCCACATCTACACTTTACCAGAACCCCATGCCTGGACCAAATTTGGCATAAAAACATGTTCCCAAATAATCGACGACAACTCCCCGAGTTCTCTATCGCTCCTAAGCTAGAAAATGTTATATTCCAGAGTCATATTTGTTGAAATACATTCCGAATTTTTTTTTGGCATGGTGAATGCAGTATGTTATCAAAAAAATACTGGAGGAACATTTGCATTCATCAGCCAGGAAGCTGCACATGAGACGTACTTGGACATTCCAACATGACAATGATCCAAAACAGCAGGCCAAGTCAACCTGTCATTGGCTACAGCAGAATAAAGTGAAAGTTCTGGAGTGGCCATCTCAGTCTCCTGACCTCAATATCATTGAGCCACTCTGGGGAAACCTCAAACGTGCAGTTCATGCAAGACAGCCCAGGAATTTACAGGAACTGGAGGCTTTTTGCCAAGAGGAATGGGCAGCTTTAACATCTGAGAAGATAAAGAGCCTCATCTACAAATACCACAAAAGACTTCAAGCTGTCACCGATATTAAAGGGGGGGTAAAAACTGGGGTATGTAAACTTTTGATCAGGGTCATTTGGGTAGTTTCTGTTGCCAATATGATTTAAAAACACAGTTGATTTATAATAAATGGCTTCAGTCAAACACTAACCATGAGTGAAAGAAAAGTTTTTGTGTTATCATTCATATTCTCTGAAAAATGGCAAAGAAATCATAAATTCTGCCAGGGTATGTAAACTTATGAGCAGATCTGTATCTGACTACATGAATGAATGAAATAAAAAGCCATAAAATCTGCTAAGGCCTATATAAAATTGTTAACATAAAATGTCTGTCCTTATTTTGGCTGCAGTCCATAGTTTTTTGTACACTGTACAGATTACTGCAATTTCAATTTTAAGCCTCTTGTTATGATTTTAGGTTTCTCATCAGTACCATAATTCTAAAATCTTTCTGTCTTTGCTGCAGAACTGGGCCACTACAAGAGCATCAGCTTTGTATCTTTACTTTGCTCTGTGTACATTCTTTCATTGGAAAAGGGTGTGTCCCATTTCAGAAACAGAGAGCCCTGTTGAGCATCATTAGGTTTGCCACATTTAGGTGTCCATTTATGAAGCAGTGAAAAATATCCACTGCTCCATTTTCCAGCATTCACAGAGGATTCTCTGGGTGGTAGCTTATGAAGCAGTGTAGATCGCTTCTCCTTTTATGAAGTGAAGCGTTCTACAAACACTTCAAACAGTGAAGAACGTTCCCTGATACTGGAATCTTGTGAGACTTAAGATTACAGTACCAGAAAATCACTGAAACACTGAGGTGTCCGTTTATTAAGCAGTGATAAATTATCACTGCACTGTATACGGACAGATGGCACACCTCATGTTAATAAAATAAATAGTCCCCCTACATTTTATATTTTTTATATACATATATATATATATACATACACACCCACACAAACACATTTTTATATATTGTAAGATTTGGGTGATCAGACTTCAGCAGTAGGTGCGTTTTTAGTGAGTACGCCAGTACAGAACTGAATTTTTAAGGGCCTGGCTGGTAGCATTATTTAAAATGCTAGAAAAGTTCACAAAGACATCAGTAACCCACACAGGTTGCTCTGGGAGACCACATTCGTCGTCATCTCGGTTATGATACATCCTGCGGTACACCTCTTGGTACTCAATCACAAAAGGTGGCACCAACTCAACCATTGGGCCATCCTCTGTAGGGAACAGTCATCGCAAACTCAGCCAAAAAGTCTTCAACATGTTCAGAAGCAGTGGCGGCTGGTGCTCAACATTTTTGGGGGGGGCGCAAACAGAAAATAAATAAATAATTGCAGCCTCACTGTGCCCATCACATGCAGCCACTGTGCCATCAATTGACACCACTGTGCCATGCCACCAAATGCAGCAACTGTGCCGTCAATTGTCACCACTGTGCCATGCAACACAGCAACTGTGCCATCAATTGTCACCACTGTACCATGCAACACAGCAACTGTGCCATCAATTGTCACCACTGTGCCATGCCATCAAACACAGCAACTGTGCCATCAATTGTCACCACTGTGCCATGCCATCAATTGTCACCACTGTGCCATGCCATCAAACACAGCCACTGTGCCATTAATTGTCACCACTGTGCCATGCCATCAAACACAGCAACTGTGCCACCAATTGTCACCACTGTGCCATGCCATCAATTGTCACCACTGTGCCATGCCATCAAATGCAGCCACTGTGCCATTAATTGTCACCACTGTGCCATGCCATCAAATGCAGTCACTGTGCCATCAATTGTCACCACTGTGCCATGCCATCAAACGCAGCCACTGTGCCATGCCATCAAACGCAGCCACTGTGCCATTAATTGTCACCACTGTGCCATGCCATCAAACACAGCAACTGTGCCATCAATTGTCACCACTGTGCCATGCCATCAAATGCAGTCACTGTGCTTTAATTGTCACCACTGTGCCCCATGATGCTACTGTGCCCCATGATGCCACTGTTCCCATTGTCATCACTGTGCCCCATGATGCCCCTTTCCCTGTAAAAAGCACTTACCTGAAGCTTCCATGTCCTCCCTCAATGTCTTCTGCCACCGTGGTGAAGCTTCAGCCAATCAGGTTCCTGATAACCAGAATCCGGGAACCTGATTGGCTGAAACGGCGTCAGTCTTATGCAAGGAACGCAGGTTGCCTGCGCTCCGAGTATAGACATCCGAGAGCCGGAGGGCTGTACTTGGAAAGCCTATTAGAGCTAGCAGCTCTGATAGACAGTTCCCCTCAGCCAATCAGCTGCCGCTATTCAGGTAACCGGCGCCCAAATGTCCAGTTATATGAATAGACCAGCGGCAGCTGGCAACAATGATAACTCAAATTCAATGCATTGCATTGAATGTGTGTTATTAGCGATAGGGGGTGGCGCTGCAGCGCTCTCTATTGACGGCCGCCAGAACTGCAGGTAAAACTAAAAATGACATTTTAGCAAAATAAAATGTCTTAAAGGGCCCTTTTTTTTTTTTTACTACAGGAGGGGGGGGGGGGGGCGGCGCCCGGGTGCCCCAATGGACGGGCCGCCATTGTTCAGAAGGCAACATAGGCCATATGAAGTCAGCTGTATGGTTTTCGGCTTTGTTGTCACGGGCAACCGCACCATCTGTTCACTCTTAACACTAAGGCCCCTGCCGGCAGACAGCGCGCTGACGTGTCGGTGACGTTGACGCTGCCACGTCACCGCACCATGCGTCGAAAACCATTTGACGCGTGTGCGAGCAGATATGTCTGCTGGTTAGCATACTAATCAGCAGACATGTCGGGCGGACGGGTTCCCAGCCGACAGATTTGAACGCATGCTTTCAAATCTTTCGGCTGGCCAAATCCGTCTGTTTGCCCGTACACACGATCGAATCTGTCTGCTGAAACAGTCTGGCAGACCGTTTCCAGCAGACAGATTTGATCGTGTGTAGGCGGCCTAAAAGACGGCTTGCTTTGCTTTTTCCTTTGCTCCAGTAAGGCCAAGTGCATCTTGCACCAGTCTGGGGCTTGTTCTGTCGGTAACAATCCCTCCAGCCACAAGGTTCTGTCTCTCATCTCAGCAAACATTGCTTCTTTTTGTGTTTTGACCGCCCAATCTCTATTTAACACAGGAAAATTTGGCGTACTGTCTCTAAGACAGATGTGCCCAACCAGTGGCCCGGGGGCCACATGTGGCCCGCGGAGCCCTCTGATGTGGCCCGCGACCTCCTTCTCTGGGATGGAATAAAATATAAAAGAATACTATAATTAAAGTGGATGTAAACCCTCCATAAACCCAGTGAAGTGAACAGCCTCAGATGATAAACTGAGATGAACCAAATCTCCCTACATAAGTTTTACATGTATATCTGCTGTCTTCACATTTATATACTGTGTAAAAAGTTTAGATCATTTTAGGAAATGTTCTCTTCCTGGTTCACACAGAGTGTGATGTCTGGGCATACAGCCAAGATAGCTAACATTGCTGATTGGAGGAAAGGCACACACCCCTCTCATCATATGCAGACTCTCACAGAGGTGTTTTGTAATAGGGCCAGCTCCATGTTAATCAATTTTAGGAACCTCCCCTGACAGAAATTGCAGACTGCTTTTATCTGATGTGTTGGAGAATTTGTCAGGAGTTATCAGGCAGTTCAGGAGAAAACTATGGGACATAGTGCTTTGAAGAGAGATAACAAAACATGTGTGTGCTCAGCTCAAATTTCATGAACTGGGTTTACATCCACTTTAAAGGTAATATAGAATAAGAGCCTCTGGGTAAGATATGTAAATACTAAAATGTGAGGTACCATCATCCTGAGAATATAGACAATTAATGGGTCTAAGGTCCCTGAACCAGAGAACCAAGGGGGGAAGGAATGGGCCAATTAGGACTATCACGGTACAGGTACATGGGTGAAAAAATGAGGGTACATGATTAACCACTTTAGCCCCGGACCATATTGCTGTCCAAAGACCAGAGCACTTTTTGCGATTCGGCACTGCGTCGCTTTAACTGACAATTGCGCGGTCATGCGACGTGGCTCCCAAACAAAATTGGCGTCCTTTTTTTCCCACAAATAGAGCGTTCTTTTGGTGGTATTTGATCATCTCTGCGGTTTTTAAAACAGAGCGACTATTTTGAAAAAAATGCAATATTTTTTACTTTTTTCTGTAATAAATATCCCCCAAAAATATATATATATATAAAAAAAAAAATGTTTTTCCTCAGTTTAGGCCGATACGTATTCTTCTACATATTTTTCGTAAAAAAAAATCGCAATTAGCGTTTATTGATTGGTTTGCGCAAAAGTTATAGCGTTTAGAAAATAGGGGGTAGTTTTATGGCATTTTTATTATTATAATTTTTTTTACTAGTAATGGCGGCGATCAGCGTTTTTTTCAGTACTGCGACCTTATGGCGGACACTTCGGACACTTTTGACACATTTTTGGGACCATTGGCATTTTTTTAGCGATCAATGCTATAAAAATGCATTGGATTACTATAAAAATGCCATTGGTAGTGAAGGGGTTAACACTAGGGGGCGGGGAAGGGGTTAAGTGTGTTCCTATTTGTGTTCTAACTGTATGGGGGGTGGACTTACTAGGGGGAATCACTGATGTTCCGTTCATACATTGTATGAACAGAAAATCAGCGTTTCCCCCGCTGACAGGAACAAGCGCTGTGTGTTTACACACACAGCTCCCGTTCCCCGCTCTGTAACGAGCGATCGCGTGTGCCCGGCGGCGATCGTGCCCGCCGGGCACACGCACGGGACTCGGGGGCGCGCGCGCAGGCCGCCGGCGGCGCGCCCCCTAGTGGCCGTCGAAAGTGGCGACGTAGAGCTACGGGCTCTCGTGCAGGAGTGCCGACCTGCCGCCGTATTACTGCGGTGGCTGGTCGGCAAGCGGTTAAAACAAAAAATAAACTTTATTCAAAACATAGACAGACATAGTCACACAATTAAAATAATAATAACCAAGGACAACACCATGCTGAAGGTCCCCAGGTAGGGAGAAAAACACGATGGGTTGACGGTTATGACAGTCTCAACTAGTTTTGCGGAGTATTCCGCTTCCTCAGGAGAAAATCTAGACAGGTCCCGCCAAGGTGGAAATAGCGAGCATAACCCAACAAGGTCCCGTGCGGTAGCCAGGGGAGACACATGGAACGAGTGCCCTGCTAGTCTTGATAACAAGAAAGGTGGTGATGTGTAGGGGGGTCCCGGGAGCAGGAGCCCAATGGTAGTGCCTGTTGAAGTGCATATAGGTTCAGCACAACATGAGAAGGTGATAAAGATATGAGGGATAAGAGGGGCTACTAGGGGTCCCATGGTAACTTTAGGGTAGTGATGCTAACATCTGATGCTGTAGACTGGGTGAAGTCGCAGCAGTCCCAGGACCCAACGCTGAGTTTTTTGTTACTCACTGTTTTTGGTATGCAAGGATCTGGAACTCTTCCAAATCTGCTCGAAGCAATACCTCCACCACATGTAAGATTGGGATGATCAGACTCCAGCGACAGGTGCATTTTCAGTGAGTACACCAGTCCAGAACTGAATTTACTTTCAATAGATTTTTATTTTTTCAAATAAAGGATACAGATAAATTATGACCAAAGGCTGAAATTACAACATCAAAACATTCTACAAACCAGGCATAATGACAGTAACAATGACTCAATTGATTTCAAATTACCCAACTGTGGGTTGATTAAAGGAATCCAGCGAGCTTAATAACAGAGGAAGGGGCGGAAAAAGAGGTGTATATGGTGATCTTGCGCTCAGGGGAAACCTGCCTGTCCCGGACACCCCTAATGGGATCAATCTGTGTCCCAGCCAGGCGCCTCCCAATCCGCCTCCTCCTATAAAATTATTTGATGGGAAATTAGAGGGTTCGAATTTGGCTTCATTGAACCTCTAGCTCATACTAACGAAATAAGATAGGCCTATAGTGTTACCAAATTGCCCATATGAATATCCGGACGAAGAACAAAGAACATTACCTTCTGGTCATACAACTGTCTTAAAAGAATAGAAGTAAGAAAGAGAGAGAGAAAAGTGGGGGTAAGAAAGAGGGAAAGGAAGGGAAACATGAGCCTAACTTGTACTGAAGGATGCAGGTTGCGTGGGGTGTACCCCAGTCGCCAAAGGTATACCACAGTGGGATGCCCATGATCCCCACACGGCTTCAAATTTCTGATTCGTGTTTGAAAGAATGCTGGCCAGTTTTTCCTGCACCATGATCCACGAAATCTTGCGTTTTATTTCTGCAATGGAAACCCTGGGCTGTTTCCAAGCCCTTGCGATGGTAATTTTAGCCCCGAGGAGCATAAATCGGATCAGCTTCTGATTGGGCTTGGATATACCCGGAATCCGAGCATTTAGGAGAGCTACAGAAGCCGTTCTGGGGACCGAGCAACCAGTAACTGTACAAATGAGGTTAAAAATCCTCTTCCAGATTGGTCTGATTCTGGGACATTCCCACCAGACATGCACCATCGAGCCCAGGAGCTGACAACCTCTAAAGCAGCTGGGATCTGATGATGGGTAGATGGCCGCAAGCCTGGCAGGAGTCATATACCACCTCATAAGGACCTTTAAGTTTGCTTCCATCAGGGAAGTATTCAAGATGCCCTGAAAAGAATCAGAACAAGCTGCCTGCCAGGTCTCCAACTCCCACCCTATTTGGAGGTCTGCCTCCCAAGCCGTCATATAAGAAGACTTCTCAGTCGGGCGGGTGAGTGAAGAGTAGATGACAGATATTCCTCCCCTTTGTCCCATGGTCTGCCCGCACCAGAGCTCATAATCTGTAAATTTGGGAGGTAGAGGCCTATCCGTCCATAAAGTGTGTAGGAATTGTGATATTTGTTTGAATCTGAATTTTTCAGTGTCAGGGATGTCCAATTTAGTCACACAGTGGTCTAGTGTAAGAGGGCCTTTGGATGTAAAGAATTGTCCTATGCGGTACAGACCCTTATCCAACCACCAACTGAATGCTTTCCTGTCCATTCCAGGTGGGAAATCCGGATTTTGGAATACACTGGCTAGAGGTTGACCTTTCGAAACCAGGGCTGGAAGGTGACGAAATCTATCCCAAAGGGCGTAGGATTGAGACAGGGAGGGGGACAAAATGGGTGGTCTTCTCTTTTGGGGGCACCAGAGTAAGTGTTCTAGGGAGAACCGGGGGACAGCATGACCCTCTATGTGGACCCAGTCTGGTTTGTCCAGTTTAGAGTAAACTACGGATAGTTGAGCTAGTCTGGCAGCTACGAAGTACTTATATAGGTGCGGTAGTCCTAGTCCTCCTCTTTTCCTATGGTTATATAGAGTGTTTTGGGGGATTCTGTAACCTGACTTGCCCCAAATGAATTTGAGTATTTTGCTTTGTAAAGTCTGCACGTGATCTTTTCTGATGGGAATGGGAAGGGAGCGGAATAGATATAAAATTCTAGGAAGTAAAGTCATCTTTATAGAGTTAATTCTGCCCAGCCAGGAAAGATCATACTTAGCCCAGTTATTCATGTCGGCTGTAAGTTTTTGGTATAGGGGAGGATAGTTATTTGTGTAAAGGGATTCTGTCCGAGCTGTTAAGGAAATCCCTAGATATTTGATAGATGAGGGACACCATTCAAATTTGAATGACTGTTGGAGGAGGGATACTGTAGGAGGTGGAAGGGATACGTTCAAGGCTTGTGATTTGGCATAATTGACTTGGAGACCTGAGAATTTAGAGAATTCCGAAATTACCTTACAAAGGTTTGGTAGGCAAGTAATAGGAGAAGTTAGAAATAGTAGTAAGTCATCGGCAAAGAGCCCACATTTATGAGTTTGATCTCCACATGAAACGCCTCGAATGTCGGGGTTCTGTCGAATGGCTATCGCTAGGGTTTCAATTGCCATTGCGAAAATGATTGGGGAGAGGGGGCATCCCTGTCTGGTACCCCTTGCTATGTCTATTGGAGAAGAGTAGTACCCTTGGATTCGAATTTGGGCCTTTGGTTTAGAGTAGAGAGCTTGTATTACCCCCATAAATCTTGGGCCAAAGCCCCATCGTTCTAGTAGGGGGAGAAGATATTGCCAGGACACAGAATCAAAGGCCTTCTGCAGATCAAGAGATAGGAGAAATCCTTTTTGTTTCGGACCTCCGTCCCAGTTGGATTGCAAAATTGAGACAATGTCCACTGCCCTTCTCACTTGATCTGGGCCTTGTCGACCTGGAATAAATCCGACTTGGTCCTTGTGAATATATTTATTAATGAAAGAGGAGATACGGAGAGCTAGAATTTTTGTAAGAATTTTTAGGTCATTATTTATCAGAGAAATGGGGCGATAGTTACAGACTTCTTCTGGGTTTTTATCCGGCTTTGGGATAACCGTAATGTATGCTGTATTAAGTTGCGTACCCAGAGGGGTGCCTTGAGTTTTGGAATTAAAAAAGTTTGTCATATGTGGGACTAGGGTATCTGCAAATGACCTATAATAGAGGGCCGACAGTCCATCTGGGCCTGGGGCCGAGCCCTTTCGGAGGCCCTTGATTACTGTCGCCACCTCTTCAACCGAAAAGGGTGCTTCCAGCCTGTCTCTATGTTCTACGTCTAAGGATGGGATGGGTAGGCTGTCCAGAAAGTTATCAATCGAATCCCTGGGAATCTGTGGAGGGGCATTATACAGGTCAGAATAGAATGTTTCGAATGCCTCCAGGATCTTTTTAGGGTTGGACGTAGGTTCTTGACCTGCCAAGCGTATTTTGGGTAAGGAGTGAAACCTTGTTTTAGGGGACAATTTGGTCGCTAACAACTGGCCTATTTTTCCTTTTTGGGTGTAAAATTTATTGCCACTCCAGCGGAGAGATCTCTCCGCCTTCGTTGTGAGGGCTAAGTTAAGTTCTAATCTCAGCTTGTCAATATTCTCTAGTAAGGCTAAAGATGGTTTCTTTTTGTGTTGTGCCCTTAGGGTCCTATAAGACTTCTCCAGCCGTACAATTTCTGCTTCGTGTTCCCTTTTGATTCGCGTGGAGATTTGAATGATCTTACCTCTAATAGAGGCTTTATGGGCTGCCCACAGGGTCTCCGCAGAGATATCCTCAACATTGTTAATTGTGAAATATTCTTGAAGGGCTTTATTAATTTCCGTTGTAGTGGTTGGATTGGAAAGAATGGACTCATTTAGCCGCCAATGTCCGTTCCTTGCCATACCTGCTAAAGAGCGGATGGACATGATGACCATAGAATGGTCAGATAGGACTGTGTCTCTGATTTGGGCCTTGATCACTGCCGGAAGTACAAATGAAGAAATTAAAATATGATCTATCCTGGCATAGGTATTATGCGGGTGAGAGTAATGAGTGTAGTCTCTCTTTGAGGGATTAGACTCCCGCCAAACATCCGTCAACCCCCTGTCATGGAGTAGTTTGGCAATTTTCAGGCTGATCCTAGAGGGTCTAGTAAGTTGAGCGGACAGAGGTCTGGATTTGTCCAAACCCTGGTCAAACGCCACATTGGAATCCCCCCCCCAAATGACTGTACCTTCCAGAAGTGGGGTTAAAGTATCCAAGATTAATTGGAAAAACTTGTCTTGCCCTTTGTTGGGAGAATAGTATGAGACCAGGGAGTATAGATGACCCTCAATTTTACCCTTAACCAGTATAAATCGTCCCTCTGGGTCTTTGAAGTCAGAGAGATACTCAAAGTTACAGGATTTGGAGAAAAAGATTGCGACCCCCTTGGTCTTGTTCTCGGCATTAGCCAAGTAGAAGAGGGGAAAGTGAGAGTGGACAAATTTGGGACTGTACCGCCCAGGAAAGTGGGTCTCTTGGATCATGAGAATGTCAAGTCTGAGTGATTTGTAACTATCAAAGATCTTTCGCCTTTTGACTGGGGAGTTCAGGCCTTGAGCATTATGTGTGGCTATGTTGAGGGAGCTCTGTACGTGGTCAGCCATGGGGAACTGAAAAGTAACTCTGTCTGTCTCTACCTCCACTCACCCTGAGATGTCTTCTGTCCTCCCAACCTTGCCATTTGTCAGGATGGACGACTGGCAGCCCGGTGGACACTCCTCGATCGTAGGTACTGCAAGCTGAAAAATAATAAATGGTTAGGCTCATGTGGGAAAGATGGGGAGTAGAAAAGGAAAGGACAGATTTGAAAGAGAGAAAGAAATGGTGAAGAAGACTCCCAATCCAACTAAGGAAAAAGAGAAAAATAAGAAAAAATACATTCTCGGGGAGGGGAGATGCCCCTCGAGAATTTCTACCAAGGTAGATCAAAAAAGAGCTTGCTCCAAATGCGAACAAGCGACCTCGCCCCCAGAAACCTTCTGGAGTCTAAGGGAGAGGTGGAGGTACATGGGGCCCACCCCAGCCAGGGCGCCCCTGAAAAATTGGTTACAGCAACTATCAAAAACGAAACCGGAAGGAATTGAGTAGATCTAAACCCAGTTTGGTCGGATCTAAATCCGATCCGGATGTCCCCCCGTCCCCCCCCCAACGGGGATCGAGGAGGAGGGGACCTCAGAAGCAAGGTGGGGACCACCCCCTGCGAAAAAAATTAGAATAGATAAAGAGATCTTTTTAGCAGGAGAAATACTGTTGAAATATCAATTGTCCAAAAAGTTGATTCTTCTGATCAGAGAAAGTCTAAATCTCAGGCATAGGACCGACCAAAAATCTTGAAAGTTCAAGGAGTATATGATCAATGTGTCAGCCGAGATCTGGGTAAGTGGGTCCACTGTCTCTAGCTTTCTTAGATCTCGACCTGGTCCAGAGTAGGGAATTAGGACTGGTGGGGGTCGGTCTCTTGGAGGTGTTTGGGATGCTTTGAGAAGTATCCATGGCGGGTTCTTGCGAGATGAGCTTAAGGCGCTTTAGTAGTCTTTCTCCATCCGGAAAATTTGAGAAGGAGTAGTTTTTCCCTTTATCCGAGAACTTGACCGCAAAGGGGAATGCCCATTTATATTTTATATCCTTTTGGACCAGGACTAGGAGTAGCGGCTTTAATGACCGTCTTCGCTGCATTGTGGAGGGAGAAAGGTCTGCGTATATTTGGACGGGATGACCTTGGCACAAAACACTGGGCACAGAACGTGCTAGTCTCATGACTTCATCCTTTACAGCGTAAAAGTGGGGTTTGGCGATGATGTCCCGCGGTGAGCCGTCCTTTCTGGGTGGTCCCAGGGCTCTGTGGGCTCTATCAAGCTCTAGGCGAACTTGAGGGATGTTTGGAATCAAGTTCTGGATCAAATTTTGTACCGCTGCTGTAGTGTCAGTGATGGATTCGGGCAGCCCCCTGATCCGGAAATTGTATCTCCTGGATCTGCTCTCCAACTCGTCGATCCTGGAAAGGGCCACATCCAATTGCTCCTGTACTGTATGAATATGTTCTGAGTTCTGATCTGTGGCTGCCACCGTTTGATCAAGCTTGTCTTCTATCGCTTCAATTCTGGTGCCCAGATTCTGGAAATCTGCTTTCAAATCTCCTGTTATTTTGGTAGCAGTCTGAGCGAGTCCCCTATCCAGGAGTTCAGCCAGAGCCTGATATAAGTCAGTCACAGAGAATGCAGAAGCTGCTGACAGGGTGCTGACAGAGAATTGAGCAGGTTGGCTCCTTATGTTAGGTCCTATGAGGGGTAGTGCAGAGCCCTCCCTATTAATCCCCTCCATATTACTGCCTTCCAGGGGTTCTGTGGGAGTTGTTGAGGGGGACATGTCCTGCTGGTAACTTACTTGAACCAGTGGGGTAAAAGGTAGGGATACCATATTTGGAAATATCCTTCCCTCAGGTATCTCTTCAGCTCCGTTTCTGTGAGGTGCTGCAGCGGCGGCCATCTTGGATTTTTGCCGTTTTTCAATCTGAGTAAAAAGCGGCTTTGCAGTGTCTCTTTAAAGAAATTATCATGATAGGGGGGTGCCCTGATGTCTGGGGGTGCCGTGTATGATGAAGGCTCCCCTTCCAGCCCGTTTCTGGCTTACTTATGGGCGCCGCTGGTCTGGGGTGATGAGGAGCTCCCGGCTCAAGCAGCCATCTTCAGAGCTCCGCGCATGCGCCTCCCAGAACTGAATTTAAGGGCCTGGTAGTCCACTTTTATTTAAAATGACAGAAAAGTTCACAAAGACATCAGTAGCCCACACATAGGGGGTTCCACCATTACTGTATCTTGCATATGCAATACTCTAGCCTCCTGGCTTACATTCTTGCCATTTGGCTGCTTCGAGCCTTTAGCCTAGGCCTTAGGTCTGCTTCTCAGAACAAAAGAGTTTCCTAGAGTTAAGCTTACTCCTGATCAGCGCCTTGCTGCTCTGTCACCAAGAACATCTGCCTCCTGCAGACATGCATGGTCTGGCTGCACTCATGCAGCCTCTGAATCCTCTCAGAGGAATGGGAGTCCACCTGACTCCCATGCACAGACTTCCTGTCTGTTGGGTGGGGCCCTGAGCCATAGTCAGGTCACAACGAAATAGCCAACACACAGCTGTGCAATCAGCATACCTTTCTATTCAAAGTCTGGCATAAATCAGCATATATATATATATATATATATATATATATATATATATATATATATATATATATATATATATATATATATATATATACACACACAAACACACACACACACACACACACACACACATACAGGGGTCGACAATATGCGGGCGCTTTGCGGCCTTAATTACCGGCCGCCGTGATCGCGCGGCGGCGGGGGGGCACAGGATCCTGCGTCTCTGTGCGCCCCCACCTTCCCAGCGACGCCCGGTAATTGAGGCCGCGGCTTTGCGGCCCTGTGATGTCCCAAGCTCTTCCTTTTGTGAAATGGCGCCATCTGGTGGTGGCCGTTTGGCATTACAAGTTAAACAGCAATTCTAATGTAATTTTTCACTATTTTCACTGCCATCTCCTTCCCTCCAATTACAACCCCCAAACATTATATATATTTTTGATTCCAACACCCTAGAGAATAAAATGGTGATTGTTTCAATACTTTGTGTCACACCGTATTTGCGCAGCGGTCTTACAAGCGCAGTTTTTTGGGAAAAAAAATAATAAAAAAATAAAACAGTAAAATTATCCCATTTATTTTTATATTGTGAAAGATAATGTTACGGCAAATAAATTGATACCCAACATGTCGCGCTTCAAAATTGCGTCTGCTCGTGGAATGGCGTCAAACTTTTAACCTTTAAAATCTCCATAGGCGACGTTTAAAAAAAATCTACAAGTTGCACGTTTTGAGTTCCAGAGGAGACCTAGAGCTAGAATTATTGCTCTCGCTCTAACGATCGCGGCGATACCTCACATGTGGTTTGAATACCGTTTACATATGCGGGCGCTACTCACGTATGTGTTCGCTTCTGGACGCATTTTCTGTCTGCTAACTTTTTTTAGCTGGCTCCTAGATTCCAAGCAAATTTGTCAAGCCCTGTGTGTATATATATATATATATATATATATATATATATATATATATATATATATATATATTTATATATATATATATATGTCGAGCTTCTCGTCCAGGTTTTGCAGGTAGCGGGGGTGGGGGTGCCGGGCGCGGCGGGATGACGGCTCACTCCCCACATCATCGCCGTTTGCATGGCTGGGTGTATCACGTGGCAGCGCCGTTTCTGGTGGGGGGGGGGGGTGTTGGATCTGCACCAGTGGCGGGTGAAGGGTGCTTCACAGGTCAGCTGTGCTTGCCTGGGTAAATGCGTCTATGCGATTTGCCATGGTAATTCCTTCAAGGCAGGTTGCTTCACGGATCAGTCGATGGGGTTGCCGGGTAAATCCGTCGATGTGATCTGTCATGCAATTGGTTATTGTTGGTTTGTCGTATCTCTGTCATTGTATGTCATGCGATTTGTCATTTATGTCATACGGTTCGTCATTTATGTCATTACGGTTTGTCATTCATGTCATGCGATTTGTCATTTATGTCATGCGATTTGTCATTCATGGCATACGGTTCATCATTCATGCTGTGCGATTTGTCAGTTATGCCATGCGATTTGTCAGTTATGCCGTGCGATTCGTCATTTATGTCATGCGGTTCGTCTTTTATGTCATGCGATTTGTCATTTATGTCATGCGATTTGTCATTCATGTCATGCGTTTTGTCATTTATGTCCGATTTGTCTTCGTCAGGCGTGTTATCTCTGTAAGTCTGTCATGCGATCTCAACTATCAGGCGTTTGGTCATTGTAGTTGATCCGTTGTACGTTTGTCACTGTCTTAATAGGATGTTATTCTTGTTGTCATGGTTTTTCGTGCGAACCAGCATGAGAGTCGATGACACAGGGTTAGGCAGGTCATGGCTTATCATGCGATTTGTCATGAAGGTCTGCCATATGTTTCGTGGTCTTGCTTCGTCAGGGCAAGCTGGCATGATCCCCATGACTGTTGGTCGTGGTGGTCTGTCAGGGCCTGGTCATGATCTAGCAGGTTATTGTGTCTGTCTGGGTTTAGATGTGGTTGTAGGGTCTTTGTGTCAATATTCGTCATTTTATCAACAGCTGCATGTTTCAGTCGCAAAGGGGGGGGGGCGTAGTCATGGGCACTCATGGTTCCCACCATTGAGTGTGTTTTCGGGTCGTGGTTACAGTTTTCATACGTTTTACATTTCTGTCCACGGTCAAACGTTCGGTTGGTTCACCGCAAGTACTTGTGATGTTTCAGGTGCAGTTCAGCTGTGTACGCAGTTCAGCAAGGTTTGTATGCATACCGTGTCATTTCACGGGTGCTTGTTTCAGTACATTTGCAGGATCTGTCACGTCTTCAGATTCGTACAGGCTGAGGTTACGTTGTTAAGTGATTGTTGGACCACAATCTTCTCGCCTTGTACTTCATACGTCACGTTGCACGATCATCCATTACATTCTCATCTACCCACCACGGTCTGTGGGTATTGTAGCCCTGAGTGTACGTTTTTAATTACCCGTCTTAGCGCAACAGGTTTTCTCGGGCTCACTCATTTCTTGCATTCAAGTCACATTGGGGCACGCTTTTATTGCACGCGCTGTTGGTCCTACACCTTTCATACACTGATATACCGAGTTAGGGGTACGCTGGGGGGGTACGGTTGCGGGTTTATTGTCGGTGTCATTTTTTTTCCATAGATACCGTCATGTCGCATGAATCGGAGAGCGACGAATTCGCATTCATACCACCTACTCCTCGTAGAGAATCGGAGCATGACAGCACACCATCGTTAAGGAGTTGGACTGTCCCGAGGCTTGTTGCAGAGCTTCGGCGCAAGGGCATATCTTTCTCAGCTTCGGCTAGGAAAGCGGAATTGTTCACATTACTGTTTCCATCTCCAACTCCGTCGCTGCCTTCCACGAGTGCGGAACACGCTTCTGTACACAATTCATTAATTCAGATTAATGCAGTGTTGAACACACTTTCCACGTCCATGGTTCAGTTACAGGGTAGGATGGAGGCGATGGAAGCTTGCGCAGTCAGTGCAGTAGTGGCAGCCCCTGCTTCTCCAGCCCCTGCCCCTCCAGCCCCTTGCTCCCGTTGCCCCTGCTCCTCCAGCCCTCGTGCCGCTGGTCGCTGCTCCACCTACAGCTGCTCCGCCAGTCCCTGCTCCTCCAGGTAATGTCCCACTGTTGCCTTCAGCAGTACCATCACCATTGGCAGCGTTACCTTCTGTATCCCCGGCCCATTTTATCCCAGCAAATATTAGGAAGGATATCTTGGAAGGGAAAGACGTGAATTTGGCGTCTCTATTAATTGCTACTCAAGATGTCACAGAGAACAAATCTTTCGCCTGTGGGAATGTATCAGTCGTCCTCAAAACCAAGGATCCCAGGGTAAGTCGTAAGCTCAGCGTGCCAGAGTTTGTTTTGGCTTTTGGCATTTTCAGGGACATCATATGCTCTGTCAGCCCGGGTAGGAGGGAGGAGTTTGATCTTTACCTGCATAAGGTGGTAGACTTGGCTCACAAATACGGGGGTTTTACTTTTTACGAGTATCATCGTTCATTTTCCGCCAGAGTGGCTGCCACATAGGCACAGTTTCAGGCAGTCACGTGTTGGGCCAACATTGACATGGAACTGTTTTGCAGGCATTTCGCCAACCAAAAATCACCGGTGTGCGCCAGCTGCCAGTCATCTACTCATACTACAGCTTGGTGTCCAAATTCAGAATCTTCCAGTCGCATGGGGACCTCTAGGCAGGCTGCCGGGGGTTCTTCCGGTAGTGCAGGGTAAGTGGACAAACTGGGCAGGCCTGTCCGTTATCTGGGCAAAGCTCAGTTGTGCAACAATTTTAATTATACTACTTGCAATTATAGTCAGTGCAGATTGTTGCACATATGCGCCAATTGCTTTAGAGCCCATCCCAAGACCGCGTGTCTAGGCAAGCCGGTTAATGCTTCCTGACTAAGCCAAGTGAACATTGCCTTGTTAGGGGATTATCTGGAGAATCACCCATCCCCTTCGGTTAGACAGTTCCTGCTAGAGGGGTTTTCGGTAGGGTTCCATACTGGCCTCATTACTCTTCCCTCAGAGACTTTTGAATGTATGAATTTGAGGTCAACAGAGAGTCATCCGGCCATTGTCGACAAGTTGCTACAGTCTGAAGTGACCAAGGGGTTCCTCATTGGGCCTTTTGTTGCTTCGCCTTTTTGCATGTGGAGGGTCAGCCCTATCGGTGTAGTCTGTGGCAAATTTTCAAATAAATATTGGTTAATCTATAATCTGTCAGCGCCTCATTCTTCACACATTCCCAGCCTCAATTCTCTCATCCCCTCGGAAGACTTTTTCCTGAAATACTCATCCGTAGATTCAGCAATCTAGCAGATTGTCCAGTTGGGCAGGGGCGCTTGGCTGTCTAAAGCTGACATCGCGGATGCCTTTAAACTACTTCCGATTAGTCCTGCTCTCTGGCAGTGGCATGGCATCAAATGGCGCGGTCAGTATTATTTCGCCACCAGGTTGACCTTCGGGTCAAAGAGCAGCCCTTACTTGTTTGACACCTTTGCTCAAGCTCTTCAGTGGATTTTGGGTAGTTGCAAGGGGTGTCGGCAGGTAATTCATTATCTGGAAGATTTTTTGTTATTGGAAAGCCCCGGGGTCCCACCCAGGGATTTGCATGTCCTGACAGAGCTTTTTTTAGAGTTGAATGTCCCCTTGGCCGCCCACAAGGTGGAAGGGCCGTCTCAGGTCATCACGTTTTTGGGTATCACGCTTGATTCCCATCTCATGGTGGCTAGTCTGCCCTGGGAGAAGCTGGACAGGATTCGCCAGACCGTTCGCAGGTTTGTCAGATCCCCGGTCTGTTCCAAGCAGGAGTTGCAGTCCCTGCTCGGGATGCTCAACCACGCCATGAGGATTATTCCTCAGGGTAGGGCTTTCGTGTCCAGGCTGCTGGCCCTTCTTCCTCTGTGTCCAGATTCCAGCTTTTCTGTGAAGTTCCTAGCTGATGCTCAAGCTGATCTCATCATGTGGGATCGGTTTCTGAGCAACTGGAACGGTATTTCTATGTTCATTCCACAGCCGACTGTCAATTCTCCCAGAGTGTTCTCAGACGCCGCCGCATCGGTTGGCTTTGGGGCCATTTTCGGGCGAGAATGGTTGGCCAGTCACTGGCCCCCGGAGGTTTTTCATTTGCCGAAATTCGCTCTCACGTCAGCCTTGTTCGAAATATATCCAATTTTGGCTGCGGCTGTCACTTGGGGTCCAGGTTGGACAGGCTACACGGTAATTTTCTTTACTGACAATTTGGCCACGGCTAAAATTATCAATAAACGAAGGTCAGGGTCACTGCTGATCATGTCCTTCATGCGTAGGCTGACATGGCTAGCTCTGACGTTCAAATTTCATTTTAAAGGGGAATTCATTAGTGGTGAGCTCAATGGTGCAGCTGATGCCTTGTCCCGGCTAAACATGCCTCAATTTTTCCTGCAGCATCCAGTGGCGGAACGGACGGGGCAGCCGGTTCCCCCCTACATGCTGCTGATCATGGACTAAATGTCTCCTGGACACAAGCTATCGAGCTGGCCAACAGGTCTTTATCCAAGAATACCATGAAGGCTTACTCAACGGGTTGGAAGACGTTTTGTAAATTCATGGTTGCTTATCCCAGTAGTTGCCCTGAGGACATTAGTTATATATTGTCATTTGTAGCATTTTGTCAAAACAAGTTGACCTTGTCCGCCAGTACAGTTAAGACATATTGATCGGGCAGTCAGCATTTTAGGTCCCTGCAATTTCCTGGTTGTCCTTCTATTTTTGCTGCTCACCCCCTGAAAGCCATGCTGAGAGGTATTGAGAGGTCCCGGGGGAAGTCACCGTTGTCTCGGCAACCAGTTTCTGCTCATATTTTCCAGGGCTTGTCGGACTTACTGTCGCTTTCCCCCTTTGGCGCAGGCCCCAGCTTAGTGCTCAAAGCTGCCATGTATCTTAGCTTCTTTGGGTTTTTTCATCCTGGGGAGGTTTCCCAAGCTAGCGGTCAGGTGCCCGTCCTGCTCAGAGGGAGTCTCACCAGATTCCCAGAGTGGTATGAGCTACAGCTTCCGAATAACAAGAATAGACAGTTTGGGAAGGGGTTTGTCGTCAAGTACTACCGTACCAACAGCAGGTGGTGCCCAGTGGAAGTGCTTGACGCACTTTGCAGTCTGTTTGTAGCTTCCTCGGCGGATAGCCCGCTGCTCCCCTTCACTACACGTCCTTTTACGTCAAAACAGTTTGTTGCACACTTTAGGATTTTACTCGCTAGGTTGGGGTTGGATCCTGTGCGTTTTTCTGGTCACTCGTTCAGGATCGGGGCGGCGCCCGCTGCCTCCAAGCAAGGGGTCCCCTCTCACATCATCAAGCACATGGGGCGCTGGAGGTCATCCTGTTTCAGCAGCTACATTCCGGAACCCTGTGCTGAGCTTAGCAGGGCATTTGCCTCGTTGTTAAGCTAGATGACATGTGTCAATAAAGGTTTTCATATCTACCTACATTTGTGTCTTTTGCCCTCTTTTAGGCGTACCGACCAGCTAGGCCAAGGCACACCGCAGGTCTTGGTTATTAGGGTAGCACCCATCACGAGGGAAGACGCTGACTACAAGTCTGAAGGCTGGCCGTAGGTTAGCCTGGATTTGTAGGCGGAGTCTGGAGGGTACTTATTCCTCCTCCTCCTGCAGGTCCCTCGTCGGCTCATTGCTGTTCCCCCACCCTCCTGTCCCCCTGTTTCATTTGGGTCCATTTCAAGACATCAGTCTTTTCATTCTCTCTCTAGGATATGCTCTCTTTTAGGCGTACCGACCAGCTAGGCCAAGGCACACCGCAGGTCTTGGTTATTACGGTAGCACCCATCACGAGGGAAGACGCTGACTACAAATATATTTGTAGTCAGAGTCTTCACCGCGGAATGCGACACCCTAACTACCCAGGCCTGAGGTGTGCCTTTGGCCTTGCTGGTCAGTATGCCTAAAAGTGGGCAAAAAGACCCGGAAGTAGGTGTGATAAGAAAGTAGAAGGGCATGAACCGTCAGTCTGGTAGCGTGACGCAAGCCCGGGCGGTCTCAAAGAATGGCCCTGACAAGCACCCGTTACGACAGCAGAAACCGGCGTCCTAAGAACCGATGATTAGAAGGAAACCCATCTGTTGGCACTTGCGAAAACTGCCCAGAAACCAAACGACAGCCCTGTGACAGACTAAGCCTTCCTCCAGAAAGCACGGACATGGGAACAACTGCTAGTGGCGAGAGGATACGTGGGAGAATGGAACAAGGGCAGACCTGAGGAGACCTGTGGAATAGTGCAAGGTTGAACACCATCCAATGGATGCAAGACCGGTGCCCTGTCAAACACTCACAACCCCTGGCCTAACAGTCCATACCTGGTAAGGGGACGTGGGAGGGAGAGATGCCAAAAATGGACAAACTGATGGAGGGAAGGGGTATGAGAGCCGGATACCCGAAAGATGAGTTGCTGATGTAGCCGGATGAGGCCAACACGCTGTAGCGACATGCAACGACACAGACAGAACCAGACGTGGCATGACACCACCTACCCGAGTGCCTGTGACCCCCCCTAGGAACAAGCTGGGAATTGGACAAAGAAGCCTGGACTGTCACACCTGCCCCGACGATCCCGCAACCTATGAAGAAGAGAACAGTACCAAAAGATATCACCCCAGACCCCTACCATAGAGCAGCATAGAAGTGACAACTCCATGGACGAGAACCCTGATGAAATTATCCTAGCAGGAAAGGCCAGAAGATGACCCATGCTGGTATTTGGAGTAGTTGGGCTGGAATTGAACACAACTGAACACGTACTGCGTACCCTGCTGTGACCGGAAAAAGAAACCCCCCTAGTTAACTTACCGCTCGCTGAGTCAAGTATGGACCAACCCCTGATCGACGGAGTACTACCATGCTCTGAACCCCCACGCGGAGTAGCCGGGATGTACCAGAATGTGTGCCCCTGAAATGTGGCACACCCTAACCTGAGGAAACAGGAAGAAAGACAAACAGACAACCAAACATGAGACGCGTGAATGAACCCGACGACAGATCCCACCCAAGTGTATATAGTAAGTGTATGAAGTAAGTGAGCCCGAGTAACCTGCCGCGCAAAGACAGGTGCTTATAACGAAAAACTCAGGGCCGATGTACCCACAGACCGTGGTGGGTAGATGTATAGGCGTAAGAATGAACAGGCACGTATGACGTATTATATACAGGCGAGAAGATTGTGGTCAACAATCAATTAAAAAACGAAACCTCAGCCCGTATGGATCTGTAGACGTGACAGATCCTGAGATGCGCACCCTGGCTAACTATACCCGGAAGAAAAGGTATGACGAGACAAAGAAAACAAATGACACTACAAGGCTTGTTTGTGCGTGTTGTGACTGCATAGCACCAACAGCTACGACCAAAACACGCTGGAGTAGAACCCACTACGACGGAAAACACGCCCCCGCTGTGCCTACCCAAGTATGAAGACATAGCAGTGAAGGTGGGACCACATGGGAAGAACCCGACAACCCCCCCCCCCCCCCAGATGATAGACGTGAGTGAGCGCAAGCGACCTGCTGCGTTAACGACCATCCGTTGGAACAGAAACCGAGGACCCGTGTACCCACAGACCGTGGTGGGTAGCCCTGCAGGTGAACGAAAGCATGGTATGATGATGGAGGTAAACAAACATACGAAAACGAAACCTCAGCCTAAATGGATCTGAAGATGTGACAGATCCCAATATGAGAGCCCCAGCAAACTGGACCAGAAACGAAAAATACCCTAACAGTAGGAAATAAACTGCTGACAGAACCGCTAATACAGCACACGCTACAACAGGAAACGTGCTGCTGAAGAAACGGACGACAGATCCCACCCAAGTCAAGTGTATGAAGTAAGTGTATGAAGTAAGTGAGCCCGAGTAACCTGCCGCGCAGAGACAGGTAATTAAAAACGAAACACTCAGGGCAATGTACCCACAGATCGTGGTGGGTAGATGTATAGGCATGAGAATGAACTTGCACATATGACGTATGGTATACAGGTGAGAAGATTGTGGTCAGCAATCATTTAAAAACGAAACCTCAGCCCGTATGGATCTGTAGACATGACAGATCCTGAGATGCGCACCCTGACTAACTATACCCAGAAGAACGGTACGACAAGAACACAAATAAGCTACAAGGCTGTTAGTGTGCTGTGACTGCATTGCACCTACAAGCTGTGACCAAACCACGCTGGAGTAGATCCCCCAACAGAAGCACAACCCCCTCCGTGCCTACCCAAATATGAAGACATGGCAGTGACGGAGGGACCCCAGCATGTGAATGAACCCGACGACCCCCCCTCCCTCCGTTAAAATCGTGAGTGAGCGTAGGTGACCTGCTGCACAGCAGCACACTGAGGACCTGCGTACCCACAGACCATGGTGGGTAGTCCTGCCCGTGAAATGAAATGCAATGCATGGTAAGACGTGACGTGACAGGCGAGAAGATTGAGGTCAACAATCATCTGGAAAACGAAAACCTCAGCACAAATGGATCTGTGGACGTGACAGACCCGAGATGTGAGCCCTAGCCAACTGGACCAGGAAGCAACCAATGAAAAACTGATGAGACATGGAAACGAATCAAGATAAGAAACATAAGACTGACAGAACCGCTATGACAGAAACACGCCATGACAGAACCGCTATGAAAGAAACATACTACTGACAGAACCGCTATGAAAGAAACATACTACTGACAGAACCGCTATGACAGAAACATACTACTGACAGAACCGCTATGACAGAAACATACTGACAGAAACACACCATGACAGAACCGCTATGACAGAAACATACTACTGACAGAACCACTATGACAGAAATATACTGACAGAAACACTATGACAGAAACCCCGGGAACAGAACGCTACGAGATTGACAACAGAAAACGCTATGACATGAACCTCCGCAACAGAAACCCTGGGACCGAACAGCCTGGGACCGAACAGCCTGGGACCGAACAGCCTGGGACCGAACAGCCTGGGACCGAACAGCCTGGGACCGAACAGCCTGGGACCGAACAGCCTGGGACCGAACAGCCTGGGACCGAACAGCCTGGGACCGAACAGCCTGGGACCGAACAGCCTGGGCGGAAACGCTACGACAGAAAAACACAGGGACTGAATCGCAGAGACAGGATCTGACAAATTGCATGTAGCAAGGAAAATTGCCAGCGTGACCCGTGGAGACTACTGACAGAAACGCTATGACAAACGCACTACCGACAGAAACGCTATGACAAACGCACTACCGTCAGAAACGCTACGACAGAAACGCTACGACAGAAACATACTACTGACAGAAACGCTATGACAAACGCTATGACAGAAACATACTGCTGACAGAAACGCCATGACAGACGCTATGCCAGAAACATACTACTGACAGAAACGCTATGACAAAAACGTACTAACGTCAGAATCGCTATGACAGAAACCATGCTGACAGGACCGCTATGACAGTACATGTATGACTGGAAACCATGCTGCTGACAGAACTGCCATGAAAGAAACGCACTGCATGACAGAACCGCCATGGTAGTACAAGCTATGACAGAAACATGCTACTAACCACCGCCATGAGATGAACAAAGTGAGACAAGAATTGCGATGACCTCCACCTCCCTCCCCATGAACTGTGACCCCCAAGGAAGCCTGACTAGCACGCCAGACACCGCCAGCTTGGCCCCCTGGCCCATGGGGCTGTGCCAGGACACATCCAGGAACAGGTGAGACTTGCAAAAGGTGTTTGCAGCTGTTTTCCCTGTCTCCTGTCAGACATCATGCCAGAGGAGAAAGGTGGACAGGCAAGTGGCCCCTCTCTCTGCGACCCAGGAGGAGTGGGTGGCCCAACAGCTGATGCTGGTGAGCCTGGCCTGAGAAGTGGATGTAGCAGCAGTAGGCCATTGGCTGCCTACATGCAGCAGCATGCGGATGGATCAGCAGCAGGGATCAGCCGATGCACCCCGGACAGAGTGCGCCCCCCCCTCCCCCGGCGTGAGTACCGGGAGAAGCGGCGGGCGGCCCCCCCACAATAGGAAGATGGAGGAGCGCAAGGTCTCTAACATCCATCAGCTCCATGATGTCATCATGGAGTAATGGAAGAGGATGCCAGTGGCAAGCTGTGAATCTCTGGAAAACTCCATGCCCATGAGGGCTAAGGCAGTGCTGGGAAATAATAGTGGCCAAACAAAATATTGACACTCTGGAAATTTTCACTTAGGCCGCGTACACACGATCGAACAAGTCTGCTGAAACCGGTCCGCGGAACAGTTTCAGCGGACAGATTCGATCGTGTGTACGGCCTAGCGGACAGGTTTTCAGCGGACAAAAGTTTTAAAGCATGCTTTAAAACTTGTCTGCTGGAAACATGTCCGTCGGATATGTCCGCTGGTTAGTACGACTAACCAGCGGACAGAAAGCCCCCGCATGCGTTGAATGGATTAGACGCAAGCGCGGAAGCATTTTATTTCCTGGTTTGGTGACGTGGCGGCATCAACGTCACCGCCACGTCACCGCGTTCTCTGTCCGAGGGGATTTTCGTCCGATGGTGTGTACACACCGCCGGACCAAAATCCTGCAGGAGACATGTCCTTGGACCGTTTTCATCGGACATGTCTCCTCGTGTGTACGGGGCCTTAGGGACTGTAAGATTGCAGGTTCAGACTCCAACGGTAGGTGCGATTTCCAGTGAGTACGCCAGTCCAGAACTGAGTTTTAAGGGCCTGGTAGCCCACTTTTATTTAAAACGCACAAAAGTTCACATATACATTAGCATCCCTCGCAGGGGGTTCCACCATTACTGCATCTTACAAACGCAAGAGTTTAGCCTCCTGGCTTTCAATCTTGCCATCCGATGTCTTCAGGCCTTTAGCCTAAGTTCTGTTCCTCAGAACACACAGCGTTTCCCAGAGATAAGCTCAAACTTCGCTTTTCTCCTAGTCAGCGACTTGCTGCTCAATCATCAACAGGCATCTGCAACCTGCAGATCTGCACACACTAGCTGCAATCCATGCAGCCTCTCTCTGACTCCTTTCAGAGAGTTGGTAGCTCACCTGGCTCCCAGGGACCAGACTTCCTGTCTGTGGGTGGGGCTCTGAGCCATAGCCAGGTCAGAACTAAATAGCTGATCACACAGCTGTGCAATTAACGTGTCTTTCTCTCCAAAATATGGCGTAAACCCGCCATCCTTCAGGTATGACAGAGTCAAACCACCACAGGGTGTACTCAATTTTGTTGCCAGCGATTTAGACATTAATGGCTGTGTGTTCAGTTATTTTGAGGAGACAGCAAATTTACACTGTTATACAAGCTGTACACTCACTATTTTACATTGTAGCAAAATGTTGTCACATGAAAAGATATAATAAAATATTTACAAAAATGTGAGGGGTCACTTTTGTGGGACACTGTATATATACACGTAAATATGACAGGGGGGACATGGTTACTGTCTTGGGGGTCTGATTGAGGTAGAAGTTAATAATCTTCTTCCTTCCCTCTCAGTTCCCCTGGGATTCTTTCTTCACTCCTTAATTCACCAGATTGCCATTGAAGTGCTGAGATTGCAGCTTCATAAACTGGCCGTTTGTGTCAGTCAATGATGGATTTTCAGTGTGTGGAGATCATCAGCGGAGAACATGTTCTGCCCCCATCATCTCGGTTTCATAAACCGTTTATGAGCCGAGATCAGTGGCGATCCTCAGGATCACTGCTGTTCACACTTTCATAAATGGACACCTTTAGTAGAACTTTGTCCTTCCAGACCTTTGATACCTCCTTTGGGTACTCCACAATTCCCACAGTGTGACTGACCCTCCGTTCCTCAACTTAACTACACGTGATCCATTCAGAGCGATCCGCTTCTCCCACTAAAATAAGCCAAAGTTCACAGTAGCCATCAAAGGTACTTGTGAATCCAGACTGGATTTTATGAGATGTAAACAACTTGGCTCACACCTAAAATCGATTTTCCATGCTACTCAAACCTTCCTGTGGAACATTTATGGGAGGTATGCTTAAACATCTTCTCAGTGCAGCCAAGGCCTGTATCACAGACATGTGAAAGAAGTACCGTATTTTTCGGACCATTGGGCGCACTTTTTTGCGTCTTATGGTCCGAATGAACACCGCCCCTGCCGCCGTTGTCAACGCCCCTGCTACAAAAAAAGCTGCCCCCCCACACGAAAACCCCCTGACCTGTACTTCCAAGTCCCAGTTCCTGCGGCCTCCTCCCGCACAGTTGAATGAATGAAAGAATTAATGAAAACTTATATAGCGCGGCACAGGAGAACTAAATCGCCTCTGGGCGCTTGTTGTTCCTGTCTCCTTTGGTATCAAAAGAGATGAGTCTTGATCTTTCTCCTGAATGCTAAGTGGTTCTCCTCCAACCGTTAAGGTTTCCAAACCAGTGCACACTCGTGGCCGCATCTGCCGATGCCCAGCTTATTGCTCCAGCCGTTACTGTAGCCACGGAGGTGTTTGGTCAGTGGCAAAATTATCTGCAGCCTTGTGAATATTACAGAACACAGCCCCACTATGCAGCTCGTCATGCCGCCCAGACTCTGGTAGGACACTATTGTGAGAGGAGAGTGGGGAGGAATTTAAGGCAGTCAATGAGTGAGTGGATGGAAGGCTGTGCTGTGTTTGGAGGACAGGTAACAGCCCGCTCTGCTGGGACTTGTAGTGCCTCTGTGGGGGCTGAGGTATGGCAACCCGCTCTGCTGGGACTTGTAGTGGCTCTGTGGTGGGACTGAGGATTCCTCAGTTTCCCCACAATATAGGGCACTACAAGTCCCAGGTTGCCATATTTCAGCCCCCAACAGAGGCACTACAAGTCCCAGCAGAGCGGGCTGCTCATACAGAACATAACAGGAGAAGCAGCTGGGGGAGGGGGGTTTGTACTGGGAGGGGAGAGAAAACGGCACAAGTTTGAGATGGGGAGGATTTTATGAGAAGTTATGCTGGGAGGGATTTCTTTGGCACAGGTCAGGCTGCATTTCATGGGCACTGGTAAATGGTTTAGTAGACCATTTGGTTCAGAATATTTTTTTTCTTGTTTTCCTCCTCTAAAACCTAGGTGCGTCTTATGGTCAGGTGCGTCTTATACTGTAGAGCGAAAAATACGGTACTCTCCACCTACAACTGAACAATAGCTAGATTGTTTGGTTGACATAAAATTGATGGAGCAGTTACCAGCTGACTTAAGGGCACAAATAATAAAATACTTTAACCACCTGCCGACTGTCCACAGTACATTTACCTGGGGGCGGCATGGGCAGGCTGGATGACTCATTTGACACAGCAGATTGTGGCTCCTGGTACCAGGCTGAATTGAGCAGCCTGTGGATCATGTGATTGCTATGAAATCACATGATATCAATGTCAACAAAGCTGTTAGCTGTGATTGGCCCAAAGCTCTCATATGGTACCTGTACAGCACGCCGGTACCATGTAATTGGCTGTAGCCAATCGCAGATCACCACTAACCACAGCTGTTATGAATGTAACCCATTCATAAAAGCTCAAAACATTGCTGTTACAGAGATCATCATTGTAACAGCAAAGCGTAATAAAAAAAATCCCTGATCACCCCTCAGGCTATACATGTAGTTTTATGGTTTACGAGGGAAGACATAGTAACGTAGAGTCAGAGAATTGCACAGATTACATAGGGAGCGCTGGCAAGATAGTGTGGAACTTGGTGTCACCCTTATTCGGAAAGGGGTACCATTTGTATGTGGACAATTATTACATGAGCGTACCACTTTTTAATCACTTGTTTGTTCATCAAATTGGCGCATCTGGCACTGTGCGACCTAATCACCGGGGGCTTGCCCCAGAGGCTTGTAGATTCCCATCGTAGGCTGGGCGAGAGAGCCTGCTCCAAGTGTAATCATTTGCTCGCTGGGAAGTGGAGGCATAATAAGAATGTTTTTGTTCTGTCCTCCCTTCATGCAGACACAGCGGTCCAAATTCCTACAGTGACTGGTGTTGTGGAGAAACCCCTCTGTGTCCACGAATATAACCAAAATATGGGAGGGGTGGACCTCAATGACCAGTTGTTTGCGCTGTAAGGCCAGATACTGGTACAAAAAAAGTGTCTGTATATTTATTTCAATTGGCTTTGCTGATAGTTCATGTGCTATACAGAGCTTCAGGGTGGACTGGATCCTTCCTTAAATTCTAGGAAGATATCGTCAGAGCCCTTCTGTATCCAGGCGGTGCTTCACCTCACCATCCCCAACCAAATGCAATAAGCTGACTGCATGAGAGGCATTTTCCGTATAAGAAAATAAGAAAAAATTAAATCGCGCAACCACAAATCGAATAAAATATAAATATATAAATGACCACAAATCAATAAGTGAGTAAACACAAATTAAAGAAGGGTGACCTATGATGGCCGCTGGACAATAAACGATCACCTAATAGATATTGTTAATGACGAAAACCATATGGTGACAAAGATAAATGTCCCTCTGCTGAATTTCCAATATATAAAAAAGAAAAAAAAGTCAGTGAAAAAGTAATCACCGGTGCTCCTGAGTCACAACAAGTTGATAGAAGTGGTCAAAAACAAACAAGTGTATCCTCCACCAAGCTTATAGAATAGTCTCTTACCAGAAACCAATGACAAAGGATCAGATACAGCATATACAGAGTTTCACTCATGTGATGTCAGACCGTCACTCCCGGTAAGGGCTGGTAGCCAGGAACATGCAGCAGTATGGATGCCCACCATGCAAAAACAATCAAATGCTCCACATAGTGTATTAAACTTAATAAAATTTATTAAAAAAGGGAATAAAATGCACTTACAATTATGCAATGAAAAAACGCCTTAAGAATTAATGTGCCTGCATTTTATTCCGTTTTTTAATAAATTTTATTAAGTTTAATACACTATGTGGAGCATTTGATTGTTTTTGCATACAGTAGATATCTTCTGATTGGGCTCCGGCATCACAATAAATTATAGTTGTCTAACTATCCCACTAAGTGTGCAATAACTATAATTTCTACTGTGTTAAATTGACGTCCCTTCCAGTCCTGTGCCTCTTGGCACCCGGTCATCATGAGCCATTTGCAGGCGAGCAGGGTAATGCATGGAATATTTAAATCCAAGAAGTTGCAGCTGTTTCTTAATTTCCCAAAAGTTTGCCCTCCGTCTCTGAACCTTCGGCGAAAAATAGGGAAACAATTTTCAAGAGATGAATAAGAAATGGCCACGGAGTATTCCCTGGTAATAGATTTCGACTAGGAGCCTTTCCTTGTTAAACCTGACCCATCCACCTACTAACCCATACCTGACCTATTTACCTACCTCGTAATACCTTCATACCTGACCTGTCCACCTGCCAAGTGTGCATGCTTGTTTGCACATTTCCACGTGTGCATTTTAGGGAAGCCCATTATTATCAATGGCCTGCTGAATGCTCATGAAACAGACAATTGCAGGCACAATTTTTAAATTGTGGCAAACCAAACTACCATGCGATTTGGTGGGCACAAAAACATACACGTGTGTTTGTTACATGTGTGGGGTGCCTATTTATGGCATACATACACATCTGAAGAAGGCAGCATGTCTGTGTGGTACAGGAGAATGTGCGATTTTACAAGCATTTTTCCATACTGCACACGGTGTGAATAAGCCCTCACATGTGTGCTGAGCCCTGTACAATGTGAACAGACATTTATATTTTTAGTGTAGCACTGAACTGCATGCATGGAGACAGTGGCTGTTTGGACACACCTGTGCTCAGTTTGGAAGGGATGGGTAAATGTGATCTGCATTCATGGCCACATACCCATTCGTGTAGCTGCTTCAACGCCCTTCACTTATACAGACAAAAAGTGGGAGATGAGGGCGCTCGTGAAACTATTCACCTGTGGTAAATATGTCCTGACAACTGGGACACCCTGGGTGGAGATCCTCAGTACCAGGATAATTAAACACTCAGTACTGGAAAATTAATTGCACCATAATATTGACAAACAAATATAAATTAAAAACTACAAAGTGAACAATGATAAGTCCATGTGAATCTTGTGAAATAGAGAAAAGAGAGAATCGTATATAATTGTATATATTGTGAGTTTCAAAAGAGCACAGTTCATAGGGAAACACTTGATATAATGCCTCATTGTTCACTTTGTAATTTTTAATTTATATTTGTTTGTCAATATTATGGTGCAATACATTTTCCATTACTGAGTGTTTAATCATCCTGGTACTGAGGATCTCCCACCCAGGGTGTCCCAGTTGTCAGGACATATTTACCACAGGTGAATAGTTTCACAAGAGCCCTCATCTCCCACTTTTTGCATTGCTCACTATTTATATCCACGCATATATATATTTGCCTCGGAGGAGCTGCATGATTATGTATTTGTATTTTTATTTTTATTAGTAATCATTTAGTGTTACCAATATTGGTTCACATTCTACCTTGGCGCGGAAATTCACTCCACCTCATCAATGACTTATACAGACAGACTGCACACAGCTCAGCACTGGGACAGAAATGTGAACCAACAGCCCTTCACGCTCTACAGGGCTCAGCATGCCTGTGAATGAAGACCATAAACTTCACTCATTCCACACTTTGAGCAATCTGAGTTTGGATCCAGAGTCGGTGCCAGCATAAGCCTGCTAGGATAGGGGGTGGTAAAATGCACCTTCTCCTGTGTAGACGAAAATCCTTGCACCGGCCCTGTGTAGACATTTAATGTGAATACTTATTAATCCAGGAAGCACTAGGAAACACAGCATCCCTATTAGAAAATGTGCTTAGGTACACAACAAAACATAGTGAGAAACAATACAAACAGGAAACACATGGAGCAGTAGAAAAGTAGAACACAATAAAGTAGGGTTGTCCCGATACCACTTTTTTTTTTAGGACTGAGTACTGTGGTGGAAAGTTTGAATTTCATATTTATACCAGGGGAACCAGTCCAAATATGAATGTATATGTTTTACTGGACTGGTTCAATTTTGTGAGATGACAAACTAAGGGCTCAGCTGGCCTTTAAAAAATAACTTCTTCCTGGGTCATGGGTAAAGGTCCCAGGTGATAATTAAATTAGCTAAATTGTCCTTTTGTTTTGAAGGGAAGCTCGGACAGGCTGAAAGGCCCCATCACAGCAGGGGCCCTTAGCATGCTAGTGTAACAGATGGTCAATCTACGCATCAAAGGATTGCTTAACACACCAAAGACAGAGTTTTTTTTTTAGATTTGTGCATGCTAGAAACATTTTTAGGAGGCTTGAGAGGCCGGTTCTGATGGAACTCTGAACCAATGAATATCTAGGCAGGGAGATTAAAGGGTCACTAAAGGAAAACATTTTTTGGGCTGAAATGACTGTTTACAGAGTATAGAGACATAATAGTTAACTGATTCCTTTTAAAAATGATTAAAAATAGATACAAATCAATCATATAAGTTCTACAGTTCCTACAGTTCTAGAACTCGTTTTTGCTGTTGGTTCCTGTCTCTCTGATGTACAGAGCCAGAGAGCCAAAAGAGGGCAGTGATGGTTTGTCGAAAACCACTCAGCCCAATCTAGTTTCAGTTTACACACAGTAATCACACCTCCTTGATTAGTGACCACAGTGAGAAAGCTCCCAGTACTGTGGTTATAAGGAAACAGACAACCAGGAAGTGTCCAGAACAGAGCAGGATTACAGCAACATCAAAGCAAAGACAAACAATGAGGAAATGAAAACAGCACTGCAGTAAGGTAAAGGAAGCTATTTAGCAAAAAAATAAAATAATTTAGTGACCCTTTAAACCAATCCGGTTGAAAGGCAACTTTACACCAATAGCATCCTAAAGATTTTGAATCCTGGAGGGGGGTAGCCGAAGGCAGGGGAGCATAAAGGTCAGATAGAAAGTTTGAGAACTCTCTTCCCTGAAGATGTTGACCTGACACATGGTGATGTAATCTCTCTCTCTCTCTCTCTCTCTCTCTCTCTCCTCAGATTCATTTAAAGGAACACCAAAGGTTCGTTTTTTATTAGATTAATTGATTGCTGTAAGCTAGAGCATTTAAATATCACTTACCTCGTTTTTCCTTTTGACTTCCAAAATACAGTAATCCAGGTTTGAAAATGCCATTTCCTGTCTCTCCTCTTCTTGCTTTCCACCAGCATCTGCATGGTGGAAAGCAGAATGTGCTCACCCCCTCCCTATGACTACAGCCCTGCGTGAAGATGCTCTCTTAACCCTCATAGGCATGGAGGCTAAGCCTAATGGGAACTGTAGTTCCATAAGGCCGTGATGTAGCAAGAATGACCACCCACCGCAAACCAGGAAGTCAGTGAGAATAACGATTCAGGAGTGACAGGGGTGAATAAAACAGCTCGATTTCAACAGGTATCAAACTAGTTATAATGCAAAACATTACTTTTTACTTTATCAGCTACTGTCAGACTTTAATTTAAGAGGAAAATATTTTTGTCTTTACAACCCCTTTGACTACAACTTGTCATTACTTACTGTTGTGTCCATTATAGCCATATTACTTTTTGCATAATTGTGTAACTCAGTTATCATCTTCATTCTAAAGGTGGCATCTGTTGTGTTATAGTCACAAATATTGGAGTAATACAAGTTTCTTCTCTGTATCAATAAATGTAATCCTTTTCTCTTTTTCGCACCGCTATTCTTTGATTTAATTTTTATACAGACAAAAAGGTTTTAATTGCTCAGTTTAATTATTTAAGTGCGGTATTAAATATTTCTGTGATAATTTGGTGCCCTGAGTATGAGGAAAGTTTAAAGTTTAACCTGTCTGTATACCTAACAAACTAACTTTTCAGAACTTAAAGTGGAGCTCCACCCTCTTTTTCAACTTTATAGCATTTGTTTTCATACTGCCCCCTTAAATTGAATTGGTGTGTCTTTTTTTTTTATTTGAAAAACTCACTGTGCTGTGCAGATGAGTTTATTTTTCTCGGCCGCAGCGGCATTGCCCCGTCAATGAGTGCTGCGTTGCCTCCTGGGAGATGTTTGTCATCAACCCCAGGAGGTCCTGGCCGCGTAGCATCGCGTGATCCCCCCCCCCCCGCGCGAATGAAAAAAAACACCGCGCCGCGGGTTAAACATTGTGCAGTGACTGACACAGACAGACTACAGTGCCCGAGCGGAGCAGGTAGTGGCTTGGCGGGGGTGGGGAGAGTGCAAGCTGCTCCCCTGTCAGTCGGCACATCTGGGACCGGCACGGCGCAATGATCCTCTTCCCTCATGTCATGTCTCTGATAAGTGTAGGGCAGCGGCCGTCAGCCGAGCAGAGAAGCCGCCTCCCCCTTCTCCTTTATGTCTATACAGTGCTGTGCATGCAGGAGAAGGGGGGAGGCGGCTTCTCTGCTCGGCTGATGGCCGCTGCCCTACACTTATCAGAGACGTGACATGAGAGAAGAGGATAATTGTGCCGCGCCGGTCCCAGATGTGCCGACTGACAGGGGGAGCAGCTTGCACTCTCCCCCTCTCCCGCCAAGCCACTAAGTCCCCCCCACCCCCGCCAAGCCACTACCTCGGGCTCTCTGACTGATACATTGTGGGTCTAAATGGGGGGGTCTGTATTGTAGCAAGGGGGTTTGTATTGTAAGGAGGGGGGGGTCTGTATTGTAGGGGGTCTTCACTGTAGCGGGGGTCTGTATTGTAGGAAGGGGGGTCTGTATTGTAGGAAGGGGGGTCTTCACTGTAGCGGGGGTCTGTATTGTAGCAAGGGGGGGGTTTCACTGTAGCGGGGTCTGTATTGTAGTAAGGGGGGTCTGTATTGTAGGAAGGGAGGTCTTCACTGTAGGTGGTGGTCTGTATTGTAGGAAGGGGGGTCTGTATTGTAGGAAGGGGGGTCTTCACTGTAGTGGGGGTCTGTATTGTAGGAAGGGGGGGCTGTACTGTAGGAAGGGGGGGTCTTTACTGTAGCGGGGTCTGAATTGTAGGAAGGGGGGTCTGTATTGTAGGAAGGGGGGTCTTTACTGTAGCGGGGGTCATGTATTGTAGGAAGGGGGGTCTTCACTGTAGTGGGGGTCTGTATTGTAGGAAGGGGGGTCTGTACTGTAGAGGGGTCTGAGTAACAATTAGGGGGCCCAGAACTGTTAAGGGGGGTGCCTGTGTAACATACAGGCGTCTAGAGGTGCAGGGTACTGTGTAATGTAAAGGGGTCCAGAGATGTGGGGGGCTGTGTAATGTAAAGGGATCCAGAGGTGCAGGGTGCTGTGTAATGTTAAGGGGTCCAGAAAAACAAGGGCTGTGTAATGTAAAAGGGGTCCAAAGGTGCAGGGTGCTGTGTAATGTAAAGGGGTCCAAAGGTGCAGGGTGCTGTGTAATGTAAAGGGGTCCAAAGGTGCAGGGTGCTGTGTAATGTCAAGGGGTCCAAAGGTGCAGGGTGCTGTGTAATGTAAAGGGGTCCAAAGGTGCAGGGTGCTGTGTAATGTAAAGGGGTCCAAAGGTGCAGGGTGCTGTGTAATGTAAAGGGGTCCATAGGTGCAGGGTGCTGTGTAATGTAAAGGAGTCCAGAGGTACAAGAGCTGTGTAATGTAAAGGGGTCCAAAGGTGCAGGGTGCTGTGTAATGTAAAGGGGTACAGTGATGCAGGGTGCAGTGTAATGTAAAGGGGGTCCAGAGGTGCAGTGTAATGTAAAGGGATCCAGAGTGCTGTGTAATGTAAAGGGGTCCAGAGGTACAGGGGCTGTGTAATGTGCTGGGGCGATGCGATTTGGTGGCAGTGTGATGTGATGTGCTGGGGCGATGTGATGCAATTTGGCAGGGGGGGGGGGTGCTGCGATGGAGGAGATGTGATTTTGCGGGGGCAATGCGATGTGCTGGCTGGGGCGATGCAATTTTGTGGGTATTGTGATGCAATTGGGCGGGGGGTCTATGCGATGTGGGAATATTTACTAAATGTTGTGCTGCGATCGGTGCGGTGTGCTGTGATCGGTAAGCTGTGATCGGTGCGCTGTGATCGATGCGCTGTGATCGGTGCGCTGTGATCGGTGCGTTGTGCTGTGCTGTGATCGGTGCGTTGTGCTGTGCTGTGATCGGTGCGTTGTGCTGTGATCGGTGCGTTGTGCTGTGCTGTGATCGGTGTACTGTGATCGGTGTACTGTGATCGGTGCGCTGTGATCGGTGCGCTGTGATCTGTGCGCTGTGATCGGTGCGTTGTGCTGCGCTGTGATCGGTGCGCTGTGCTGTGATCGGTGCGCTGTGATCGGTGCGCTGTGATCGGTGCGCTGTGATCGGTGCGCTGTGATCGGTGCGCTGTGATCGGTGCATTGTGCGGTGTGCTGTGCTGTGATCGGTGTACTGTGATCGGTGCGCTGTGATCGGTGCGATGTGATCGGTGCGCTGTGATCGGTGCATTGTGCGGTGTGCTGTGCTGTGATCGGTGTACTGTGATCGGTGCGTTGTGCTGTGCTGTGATCGGTGCGCTGTGAGGTGATCGATGCGCTGTGATCGGTGCATTGTGTGGTGTGCTGTGATCGGTGTGTTGTGCTGTGCTGTGATCGGTGCGCTGTCATCGGTGCGTTGTGCGGTGTGCTGTGATCGATGCGCTGTGATCGGTGCATTGTGCGGTGTGCTGTGATCGGTGCGCTGTGATCGGTGCACTGTGCTGTGATCATTGCGCTGTGAGGTGTGCTGTGATCGTCGCGCTGTGATCGTCACGCTGTGATCGGTACGCTGTGATCGGTACGCTGTGATCGATGCGCTGTGATCGATGCGTTGTGCGGTGTGCTGTGCTGTGATCGATACGCTGTGATCGGTGCATTGTGCGGTGTGCTGTGCTCAGTGTGCTGTGATCGTTGCGCTGTGCGGTGTGCAGTGATCGGTGTGCTGTGATCGGTGCACTGTGCTGTGATCGGTGTGCTGTGATCGCTGCATTGTGCTGCGCTGTGATCGGTGCGCTGTGATCGGTGCGGTGTGCTGTGATCGGTGTGCTGTGATCGGTGTGCTGTGATCGGTGTGCTGTGATCGGGGCGTTGTGGTGCTCTGTGATCGGTGCGCTGTGATCGGTGCGCTGTGATCGATGTGTTGTGCGGTGTGCTGTGATCCGTGTGCTGTGATCGGGGTGTTGTGGTGCGCTATGATTGGTGCACTGTGATCGGTGCGGTGTGCTGTGATCGGTGCGGTGTGCTGTGATCGGTGCGCTGTGCGGTGTGCTGTGATCGGGGCGTTGTGGTGCGCTGTGATCGGTGCGCTGTGATCGGTGCGCTGTGATCGGTGCGGTGCAGATATATCTACATAACAAATTATTTAGTATATTTCCTGGTTCCTGGAAGGAGGAGGGGAGGAGAGATTTTGCTATTGAAACCTGATCTGTAACATATTACATTGCTTGTGCAGCACTGAGCATGTGCGAGATATGCAAAGCTGAAATCCAGGAAGTCATACAGTCTGGCTTCATGGATTCCCACACTTAAGATGGCCACGGTCAATTCCTGTTTTATAAAGTATCTAAATGCTATAACAACGTAACAAAACGGACCTCAGTTTACAGACTACCTTTACTAGAATACATTAAGCTTGTGTATTACAGGGTATTTATATTTAAAAAGTGAAATTGTGGCCGGAACTCCACTTTAACTTTTTACTTTTTGTCAATGTGAATAAGTTGCTGAGACTGATTTTGAATAATGTAGATATATAAAATTAAATTGCAGCAGGGTGTCAGTGCGAATAATAAAGATTCTGTTTGGAATCTTGAAGACAGTGTGCCTCTGCCAAAAAGCAATTTCAGTTGACCCGTTGAATGAGATTAGGCCAATCTTGTGAGTGAAACACACCTATGCTTTTGGGCTGCGTTTCCACTAGTGCAACTCCAATGTCGCCTGATTCAGGGTGCGATTGTGAGATGCAGCTTTAGTGCGAATATGGTGTGGCTTTGAATGCATTTTTGATTCAGAAGTCGCATCAGAATGGTGCAGGTACCTTATCAGTCGCTGCAGCTTTGAGCCACATAGATTGGAATGGGGGCTATTGAAATAAATGGGCTGTGATTTGTAATGCGACTGTGTGTCCAAAGTCGAATGGCAAATTGCATCAGTGGAAACAGAGACTAAATCGCACTGAATTATCTGGATGTATGTGAATCTATCTTTCAGTGTAAACCAACGGTGTAATTAGATCTGCAAACACTGGCTATATTCTAAAAATCATTGGATGTCAGTTAAAATTGCCTCCTACCCTACAAGCAACCATAGGGTCCAATCAAGCTTAACGCTTGGGAAGCCCTGTGGTACAGTAAGCATTTCTTTTAGAATACTTTGGAAAGTCTTAGGGGAGATTAAACTTATTTAGTTGGGAAAATCTCCGGGCTAATTTTTTGAAGGACTATAGTCAGTCATTGTTCTGACAAGTAGCGAAAAAAGATCAGTAAAGGTGACCCAATCATTGGTCAAAGCTTAGCTAGCTTCAGGAAAAAGCGACCTATAAGGTTTGCGGGATCAGCTCAAGGTCCTTCGTTCGTAAAAGGATGGGAAATCAGATCGCTTAACAGCTGACAGCCCAGCTGTTAAGGTGAGTATTTTTAATAGGGACAAGCAGGAACAGCCACTAAAATGGTGGGAGTCCACATCCCCAGAGTAGTGATAAACAGAGGTTATGTATGATAGAGAACATGCTCAGGGTCACAGGTTCGATCCCGGCGGGGTCCACTCAGCCTTCAATCCTTCCGAGGTCGGTAAAATGAGTACCATTGATTTGGGTAATAGTGACTATGTTACTATATAAGCGCCTCGAGACCCGATGAGCTACAGCTTCGGCTGTGGCTTCAGAAGCTTGCCTGGCAAGAAGCTCGCCTGGCTTCATAGCTTGCCTGGCCAGTTAGGGTAAGACAGCGCTATATAAGACTTGCATTATTATTATTATTATTATGCTGATCTGTGTGATGTCTAGAGGTCATATTTGACCTAGCTAAGTGTGTAAATGTGTGTGTGTGTGGGGGGGATATGCAATATATGTTGTGTCGTGTCACGTGTGTTCTCAGATGCTGACAGCCCAAATGACCCCCCTTCTTTCCAGGTCTGTGAGAATGTGTAAACAGCTGTATTGTCATGCAAATTGAGTGAGCTAATTGAACTGTAAAACAAAAGTAAAATGCCTCCTAATAATGTATGTTTATATGTATGTGTGTGTATTAACGGTAATCTTTATTTCCATAGAAGAAACTGTTTTTGAAGTTTTTCAATGTGCTCAGTATGGTGAAGTATAACTGTCTTGCAACACAAAGGGGGAACTTATAAAAAATTGTTTTGAGCTGCTAATTTTTAACCATGGTGAATACATTTTTTGGAGGCATTAATATACCATAAATCCATGTGGCATTAGTACCGTGTTTCCCCGAAAATACACCCTACCCTGAAAATAAGCCCTAGCTGGATTATCAGGGTGGGCTGCAATATAAGCCCTACCCCGAAAATATGACCGTGATTTTGTTTTAAATGCTTGCTATTGTTTCCCTTTTGCTGCTATATATAAGAAAAACTTGTTTGCACCCACCGCTGCCCCACCGGAGGTCCTCTTTTCTCCTACCGGCTGCTGCTAACTCTTGTGCGCGCCGCATCAGTCAGGGATCTCAGCTATTCTGTTTCCTCCCCTCCTCCCACCAGATTGTCTTCAGCACACTGGTTCTTCTTTTTCCTCCTCTCCTCCGGCGGACATCTGCGCCCCCCTCCCTCTTTAGTGCATGGAGCGGGCTTACAAACACGCTGACGTCATCACAGCTGAACTTCTTCTTCTACGGTAATCATCAAAGAAGAGAGAAGAGTACCGGTACTGATAAAAGCTGTTAAACAGGTACTTTTACCATTATAACGTACCAGTATAAAACTGCACTGAACCACAGTACCAGAATAAATAAAAAAAAAAAAAACAGAATGTAAAGGGAAAAAACGGACTTCCTGACATATGGGCGGGGGGTGGGAGACCTGAGGGGAAGACAGGACACAGAATTTTTAGATTTTAACAGTCCAGAAGAAGATGACATGATTGTAATTGAATAAATGTTGTTTAGGGAAAGCTACCGTACCATATATTGCTGTAAATGATTAGGACCAATGGTTCAAAGGGAAATGGAGATGACTGTACCAGTATTTTAATAAATGTTGTTTAATGTACATACCGTAAATAAATAAGCCCTACCCTGAAAAAAAGCCCTAGTGTGTCTTTTGTGACTAAAATTAATATAAGACCTGGTCTTATTTTCGGGGAAACACAGTATGTATTAAGTAATACATACTGTATTAATGAAAAGTTGAGCTCAACCATTTTTGGTATTTTAAAAAGTGCACGTTTTTTTTTTATTTTTGTAAAAGTTATTTTTTTTATTCGTTATTTTTTTCTCTCTCGGTTTTATTTCTATTTTTTATTCATTTTTTTTTTTTTAATCAATTTTCAATTTTTTTAAAAAACAAAATGTTTTTTTTCATTTTTCTATTTTTATTTTTGTCAGTGTTTTTTCCCTTCCTGTAGTATTATGGTTATACATTTTTTACTTAAAATTTTTTCTCATTATTATTTGTTTTTCTCATTTCATTCAGGTGAGAAAAGTTCAAAAAGGTTTGAACTTTGTCCAGTAGTGCATAGACCTGAAAATACAAATAATGCATCATTGTTTTTTTAATTGCCTTTTTGTTAAAGAACTATATATTCTTTTTTATTATTATTCTGTGGTTTGGGGAAAAGCCTCTAAAATGTTTAGTAATAAGTACAGTCGTGTTTGACAAAATTCTAAAAGTTTTTTGGCAACCATTGTTTAGCCTCTCCTTTTTAAAAAATGTTTTTTTTTTATGTTTTTAACCCGACTTCTAAATTGTTAAGTGACCATGACCATGTTCATCTGCTGATCACTAAAAGGGGAGAGGAGTCTATTTTTATTTTTTGTTCCTCTTTATTTAAGAGAGGACTCTAGAACTATATATTTATATATATATATATATTTTTTGTTTTTCCTGGTGTTCTAGGGATAAGCCTCTTCAATTTGTAATAATAAAGTGTGGTCAGGTTTACCTAAATTCATCTCTCTCTCTCTCTCATTATTTGTGTACCCGACTGGCAAAAATACCGCTAACTACTAGTATGAGATGAGTCGTTTTATTTTTTTTCTCACGGTCAGCTAAAGCTGGCAGGGTGGGGGGGGCGTGGCTTGACGCATGGAGGAATAGGACACTTGTGCCTGGAGCTCCCGCACACGCCGCCAGCATAACGGCTTTAACAGCAGCCCTGACACGCCAGACACTCCGGTGATGGGACGGAAAGGAGGGGGTGAGACTCACCGCAACACCAATCCAGGCAGGGACGGTGAAATCGAACGCTGCTTTTCTCCAAACTTTGGCCGGACCAGCTAGGGCCCATCTCCGGCTAAGATGGTGCGGCCCGTTCTTCAGGATCGACGCGGCACACGGAGCCTCCTCACTATGTTTACAGCAGGTATGAAGACTAGGCAGAGAGCTAGTTCCCCTCCTGACTCCGATGCAGGCTCCATCCGCTCGGCCGGTCATTCCCCTGACTCTCACCGCTCCTATGGCTGGGACCTGGAGGCCTACCAGACACGATTTTGAGGCCTGCGTTCAGCGGATGGAGAGATCCTACAAGCAGGAGATATCTAAGCTGCGCAGGGATGTCACTGACAGGCTGGATGAAGTGGAGCAGCGTGTGGAAGAAACTGTATCTACCTTGCAATCACATGAGGCTATTCTAATGATCATACTATCCAGATCCAACAGCTCATTGCTATCCCAGATGACCAGGAGAACAGAGCCAGATGCAATAATATTCGCATCCGTGGCCTCCCTGAATCGGTCGAGGCCAAGGACTTGGCCCTGGTGGTCGCAGCCATGTTTAATGACCTACTGCAGAAGGAGGCTCCCATAGAACTAGATCGAGTCCACAGAGCTCTGGGTCCAAAAATTTCCAGCCCGGATCACCCCAGGGATGTGATTTGCAGGGTTCACTTCTTTGCCATTAAGGAGGCTATCATGCAAGCCGCACGCACGAGGGAAAACATCCTTTTTAGTGACACTCGTATCCACCTGCTGCCTGATATCTCCAAACTGACACTCAAATTACGTCTGGCCCTGAAGCCCCTCACTGGAGCCCTGCAAGCTAAAAACATCAAATATTGATGGAGCTTCCCCTTTCAACTGTCAGCCTCTCATAAAGGAAAGTCGGCTGTTTTTCGCTCACTGGGTGACCTCCCCAAATTCTTAGGAACTTTTGAGCTCCCACAGATCTCCATCCCAGATTGCCCGATGCAAGCAGCCAATCTAAGAAGCCTTGACGCTCCAGGACGGAGGCCTTCAAGTCCCCTACTGGATGATTGGAACTGCTCTCCCATGTTATTTGGGTCACTGTCTTTTACTGTTCATGGACTTCAGCCTGCTGAGATCCTTACCGTTAGGGATATGTGGTTTAAGGGGGACGCTGTGCTGGGGGGGGGGGGTCGGGTGGACTGTGATGGGGTGTGTCCTCTTCTTTTTGGGGGGTCTCCCCTGTTCGTCCTGTCTGGGGCCTCTCCCGCATGGTGGCCCCTAGTTTCCCTTGGATCCTGTCAGTGGACCGTGCCTTATACCGTCCCAACTTAGGCGGCTCTCCTCCCGCCTTTCCCTTCCCTATGCTGTTTTCTAGACGTTTCACCCTTGTCACCAAGGCGTGCTCAGTTGTTTACTGCATGACCCTGTGGGACGCAGATATACTAATGTACTTGTGGAGGGAATACCCCCCATGTTTTGTACGCATGTTACCTTTCAGTACGCAGTCCTGCGGGGTCCTAGCTAGTTTCGATTACCGTTATTGACTTTTTGTACATGTTTACTGTTTAATGTGCCTCTCTGTGCGACACCCGCGATACCCCACTTAGGACCTTCGGCTCCCCTTGAGGTGTAAGCTGAAATGTTGCTAGCAACGATATTAGTGTGGCCATTCCGGCCCTGTGTTTACTATGTTTCCCTCTCTTTTTCCTCTTATCTTTACTTTACCCTGGGCCCTCTGCCCATTGTTGCCCCTCCCTCCCCCTTCCCCATGTTCTGGAGACGGTGTGCTCGTTCCCGGTAAGTGGCTTTTCTTCCCTCCTTCTTTTCATGTTCATCTTCCTTCCAATTTCCTGACAGTCTCTTCCCTGAACTGCAGGGGTCTTAATGTCCCGGAGAAGCGAAGGCAGATCGTATTCCATTTCCATAAATTACGTACCCAGATTCTCCTTCTCCAAGAAACCCACTTTAGATAAGATTCTGTCCCCAACCTTCTTCACAAACAGTACCCCACCAGGTTCCATAGCACTAACCCTTCTGCGAAATCCAAGGGGGTCCCCATTGCATTTCATGCCTCCTTCACCGCCAGATGTTCTGGATACCCTCATAGACACTGAAGGGAGATTTATTTTTCTTAAATTGTCATATAAGAATGTGGTTTATACTGTAATTAACGTGTATTCTCCCAACCAGGACCAACTGCAGTTCTTCACCTCCATGGCATCCCGCTTGAGAAAGTTTAGCACAACCAACATGATCCTGGGCAGTGACTTCAACGTGGCTCTAATACCCCGCATAGACACGTCGGTCGGTAAGTCCTCGCTCTCATTAGCTTCCCTGACCAGGCTGCGCACTCTTCTTACTGATCTCTCCCTGGTAGATGTTTGGAGAGTCCTTAATCCCTCTGCCAGGTACTATACATACTATTCCCCTGCCCACACCTCATACAGCAGACTAGACTATATACTCATCTCACAATCGTTGCTGGACCTCTCGCCTTCTGCTTCCATTGGTCTTACGCTCTGGTCGGACCATGCCCCCATACATGTGGGGCTGGGGAGGGTATCCTCCCCTAGGCCCAGATCCTCATGGAGACTCAATGACAATCTCCTCACTGACCTGACCTATACTGACGACATCATTCAAACCATTTCAAACTCCATGCGGATCATGCCCATGATGACACCAACCCACTTACGAAGTGGGAAGCCCTCAAATGTGTCCTTAGGGGTAAATTCATCCAGCATGGCTCCAGACTCAAGAAAGCCTGTTCGGACGTAACACGCCTTCTGGCTACTATCACGACTCTGGAGGAATCGCACAAGCGATCGCCTGATGCTGCCACTTTGGTGGATCTGGCGGCCGCATGGAGGGACCCATTACAAATTTTCTCTGACCGCTCCTTGGTGGCGAGAGATAAGTGACGCTTCACCCACTACTACTCTCAAGCCAACAAGTGCGGTAGGCTTTTGGCGAACACTCTTCAGCCACGTCAGGCTAGGAAACATATCCCTTTCATTGCATCTCCCGGTGGGGGCAAGGTGTTGGCTAACTCCGCCATAACAGATGAGTTTCGTCAATACTATTCCGATCTTTATAATCTCCCCCCAACCCGCTAGGCCCCGCTCTCTGCCTGGAGACTCCCGGACGATCTACCCTCATATTAGAGACACCGCACTCCAGTCCATACCAGCCTCCGCTGGGGAGGAGCTGGAATCTCCCCTAACCGAGGCCGACTTTCGACTGGTCATCAAAAAACTCAAGAATGGTAAAAGCCCTGGCCCAGATGGATTCACAGCACGCTTCTATAAGTTGTTCGCTCCCCAACTGGCTCCGCTCCTCGCAAAGGCCTTTAACTGGCTCCGTCCCTCCCCATCTCTCCTTATAGCCCAGATTGTAGTCCTTCCTAAACATGGTAAAGACCCTGTAACGGTCACCACCGTTTACGACCTTCCATCCACCCACGACAAGCTTATCCAACACACTGCTAAATCCTGCATACACTTTAATGGTTTCTTCTCAGCTTTTAATACAGTACAAGATGTTACAGTTAATCACAGGACAATGCAATCTCCACCCCCCTCATCACACACTATGGGTAGTAACTGTGCAGACAATTCGACACCGATATATTTAGCATGACTTAACTACTGCCTCAGAGAGAATGACATTCCTGTAGATAATGACATCAAAACAAAATACTGTCACACAATGATTTCCCTTCAAACCATATCTTTAGACAGACGGCTGTCTCTAAAGGGAAGGTTCTTACACCTGGGCGTCAATACATTCCTAAACATAATTGACATGCTAATTCAATACATCTGAAAGAGACTTTAACACATTCCTTTAAACACAATGAATCACACAATCAAAAGGTCTTTCAGGAGCCGATGTAATTAACACATTTCAACAGAATGAAATGTCTTTCACAAGCCAGGTCACTTAGCATTTTAAAAGCAGATGTCTAGTAGGAGCGCCTTAATATCTCGAAAATTCTATCTGATCGTCTTTCCCCCCTATTACCCACAATCATACATGGAGATCAGGTGGGCTTCGTCCCGGGCCGCGAGGCCCGTGACAACACTACCAAGACCCTAAATCTCATAGCTTATGCCCAGAGACACCGACTACCATCTTGCCTTCTCTCCTGTGATGCAGAGAAGTCTTTTGACAGGGTCAGTTGGTCCTTCCTGGAATCTACACTCCTTCAGATAGGCTTAGGCCCGAAAATGCTCTCGCTCGCGTATCCTTTCCCTGTACTCCACTCCCTCTGCCTCTATCTTGGTCAATGGCACGCAGTCGGGTATGCTGTCAATCAAGAATGGCACACGGCAGGGTTGCCCCCTGTCCCCTCTCCTTTTTCGCTTTGGTGATAGAACACTTAGCCCAGGTGATTAGAGCAAACCCGAATATTCACGGGATCCAAACGCCCTCCGCTAATTGCAAACTCTCCCTGTATGCAGATGACCTGCTTCTTTATGTCACTCAACCCCACATGAGCATTCCCTCTATTCTGGCAGAGATCGATAGATTTGGTAGACTTAGCAATTACAAACTCGATTTGTCCAAGACGAAAGCATTAAACCTATCCTTACCACAGCGTACCCTCGCCACTCAAGTCTAATTTTCCTTCCACTGGAAGGAGAAATCCATCTCTTACTTGGGAACAGCCATCCCAGCACAACTGTCGGAGATTTACGCCTTGAATTATACTCCGCTCTTGACCAAACTTCGGCTTCTCACGGAAAAGCGCATGGACTTGCCGGTGTCATGGTTTGGGCGTATGAACACTCTAAAAATGGACGTATTGCCGAAGTTATTATACTTGTTCCAGGCACTCCCTACTCCGCTTTTTTTCGTACATTGCGCTCTATGGCTATTCGGTTTGTATGGAAGGGGAAGTGCCCTAGGCTGAAACACTCACTGCTCTGCTCTCCCGTCTCCAACGGTGGAACGGGTCTCCCTGACTTTGAACTCTACCATGCATCGGCGGTGCTCTCTCGACTCTTGGAGTGGTTCCCCCCCCTCTGACTAAGATCTCTACCCAGATTGAACAGGACTTAACCTCAACTGATCTCTGCGCGCTCCTCTGGGGACATGGTGGGGTGCACCGGTCTATACCAGATCTGTCCCCCCTCACTAGAGATGCCTTGGTGCTATGGTACCGTAGGAGGGAGACCTGGGCACATACGACCGACCCCAGCCCCCTGACCCCCCTATTTGACAACCCAGCTTTCCCTGAGAGTAGACTGACCAGGGCTCTTGATGACTATGATAGGGCTTCCTGGCCGACCGCACGACACTTTGTGCATGCCTCCTCGGGTTCCTTTGTCTCACCTGAGGCTACCGCTTCTTCTAGAATGACCTGGCTTACCCATATACACCTGGCGGCTTATTGTAAGACGATACACAACTCTAGACAGGTTCACAGGCCCCTGATGGGCTTTGAGCAATTATGCTCATTGCCAGAAGCCCAGCGGCATACCCTCTCGTTGGTATACAAAATGATTACATAACACACTCACGGTTCCCTTCCTAAATTCACTGCAGCATGGTCAGGGGACCTGGAGAGGCCCATCAGCGAGGCAGAGTGGCGTACAGCCTTTCTCTTACCCATAAGTCCTCAGAGTCCAGCTATGCTCAAGAAAAAAATTATAAACTATTGTCTCGTTGGTACAGAGTCCCATCCACCCTTAGGATCATGTGTCCATCGGCTTCTGACTCCTGCTGGAGATGCACCATGGCTACAGGTACGTACTGTCATGTTTGGTGGGACTGTGATTTGATCCGCCCGTTCTGGAACCATATTTTTCATTATATTGAAATGTTACAGTGAATCCCCTTTCCCCTTTATAGCCCTTTCAATTCTCAGATTCTCCAGGGAAATTAAATTCCAAAAGATTTCCCATTTGAGTTTGTTGGGAGGAAGACTGTATCTGATAGACAAGTCATCCTCCCCTCCGACTTCTAATCGAATGGGTTAAAATTAATTCATCTTTCATGGAGGATTGCAAGCTAAATCTCTAGACAGATATGATAAATTCTCCTTTACTTTTGTAGGAGGGTACTGGGTGGACAAACTAGACCATGACAAATTTGTAGAATAGATAAACCCAATGTTAACCCCTGACTTAAATTGAACTGGGTTAACTGATTGAGGTGGTTTGACGTGTAGTCCTCTCTCTTTCACCCAAGAACCCAAGAGTTAATTTGCTTTGGTCCCCATAAATTTTATTTAGTCTCTTTTTTTTTTTTGTGGGGGTTTTGTACACCCTAGGGGGGATGAGCACAACGCTCCCATCCCCCCCCATCCTCCTTCCCCCCTCTCTCTCCCATTTATTCTTACCTCTTTGTCCTCTCTTTGTGTCCTCTCTTTTGGGTACTGAGTGGCCGACATTTTAAAGGCACTCTATTAGTAATACAGACTGTTTTGGTTGGTGGTACTATCTTTTATGGTCGGGGGGTATTTAATGGGCACTCCTGTTTAGCTTTTCTTGGAGTTTTGGAGCATTTATTTGAGTTTTTAATTTTTTACTTCCAGGATATGATTGAAAGCAGGAAAAGGGAGAGGAGTGTGAGGAGTTTTTTTTTTTTTTTTTTAGGTTTGCAATGTGTGTTGAATGGGTCGGGCCGACCAGGTGGCGCTAGCGGTACAACGGCGGCGGCACAGGGGCGCCGGGGCGCGCATTCAGCGACTTCGAGGCGGCACGGGCACACGGCGCGCATCGGCATCGGCAGCGCACGGGCATTCGGCAGCGGCGCGCGGGACGGCTGACTTTTGGCGCCAGTTCAGGATTTAATGGGGCTCATCCCGTGGCCTCTTGCTGCTCGATCGTCAGCGTTCCTGATACCCGGCCCTGAGACCTGTTACCTGATTGACCTCTGTTCCTGTGATCCCGGCTTGTCTCTGACCCTTCTGATCGCTGCCTGCCCTGACCTTTGGCCTGTCTGACGCTGCCTCTGCCTTATCCTTTACCGGTTGCTGCCCGCCTGTTGCCGACCCGCCTGGACTACGACTCTGCTGTTGCCTTATCCCTGAACCTGATCCGTCTGCCTGTATCTGACCCGGCCTGTCTGACTCTGCCAGCATCCGTACTACAGAACACCTCCCTCCTGCCGTCTGCCCAGTCATCTGCACTAGCTCCAGCTACCTGTCGGCATCGGTACTACAGCACACCTCCCTCCAGTACCACTCCAGCGGTCTGCACCCAGCTCAGCTACCCGCCAGGACGGTACTACAGTGCACCTCCCTCCAGCCTGCGGTTCCAGTCGGCCACTTCAAGTACCTGAACTTTGTCACCCCGCTGATCTTGATCACCTGCACCAAGTTCCTGCCGTTCATCGATCTGCTGTTCCAGCTCCACTCACCTCTCTCCAGAGACTACAGAAGACTGACGCAGTGTCTACACAACATCACCGCCAGGCACTAGTGTGACTCTAAACTCCAGCACCTCCTGTCTGCACTACCAGGGGTTCCGGAGTCAGAGGAGCAAGAGTGGCCACTCCCGCATGTCAGGCTCTGCTCAGCACCAGGTACGTGACAGTATCGAGCAGCCATGTCTGAGCCTGCGCAGGGAGTGGACCCTATGACTGAACTCTGTCGCCATTTGGATGGCTTAACGCAAGCAGTCAGGGCCCTGCAGGAAGGCTACACCTGACTTGAAGACCGCGTCCAGGCCATGTCCGCGCCTTCCTCTGCATCCGCTTCAGGCACTTCTTCTCCCTCCGTCATCATGCTACCACCAGAGCCCAAAGTGCCCATGCCAGAGAGATTTTCTGGGGAAAGAAGCAAGTATAGGGCCTTCCGGAATGCCTGTGAACTATATTTTGCACTCCAGCCTCGGACTTTCTCATTAGAGGCCACCAAGGTCGGGTTTGTTATTTCCTTGCTATCTGGTGAACCGCAGGCATGGGCCCACCGGCTCTTGGAGCAAAAAGACTTATGCCTTGACCGTCTGTGATACGTTCTTTCAGGCCATGTCCTTGCTGTACGAGGACCCCCCCTACTGCAGGGCCGCCTTGCATGCCCTCCAGCAGCCCTCCAGCGGTCGCGGACCTGCGAGGATTATGTATCCGAGTTCAGAAAGTGGAGTGCAGACACTTACTGGAATGACGCGGCCCTCTGCTACCAGTTTCTTCTTGGCCTCTCAGAGACACTTAAGGACGATCTTGCTCGAGTGGGGGTCCCCGGAACTCTGGAAGCTCTCATTAATCTAGCCATTCAGATCGTCCGGAGCTTAAGGGAGCGCAGGACTGACCGTGCCACAGGTCCGACTCGTCCGACATGGATGCTGCCTCGGGTACCCACCTTTCCTAACCCGACTCCTTCTGCTTCGCTCCCCTCCTCTAGAGACATACCAGAACCTATGCAGCTGGGTCTGATTCGCCCTTCCCTCACATCCGAGTAACGACTCCGTCGCCGAATTAACAACCTGTGCCTCTACTGCAGAGAGTCCGGCCACTATGTGAGGACCTGCCCAGCAAAGTCCCGTAAGTCCACTTCCATGTCTTCTGTCCACACACCTGTTGTCCTCAACAATTCTACTCATCTGGCTGTTCCCGTCTTGTTGAAGCTTCCAGGAGGGGCCATCCGGACCAGCGCCATACTTGATTCTGGGGCCTGCAGCTGCTTCATGGACTCTTCCTTTGCCACTCTACACCAGATTTCATTGCGCCCAAGGGCTGTTGGACTGTCTGTGCACCTGGCTGATGGGTCAGTTCTAAAATCTGGCCCAGTTACCCAAGAAACTTTACCTATTGCCACCACTATCTCAGACATTCATCGGGAATTTCTGTGCCTGGACGTTATTGAGTCCCCTTTATTTCCCATAATTCTGGGCATACCCTGGCTCCGGGCCCACAACCCACAAATAGACTGGATTACCGGGAGATTTGTTTAGTTCCACCTACTGCCAACTGCACTGCCTGCAAATGACCTCTTGTTCCCCCTCTCTGCTTTGCGTGGACTCTGACAGTGAAACCCGCCAATCCGTTCCTGAAGTTTACCATGAATTCCTGGACGTATTTAGCAAAAAAGGGGCTGACACTCTCCCTCCGCACCGGCCCTATGACTGCCCGATTGAGCTTCTCCCTGGGGCTGAAATCCCCTTCGGCAGGATTTTTCCCCTGACAGAATTAGAGCTGGAAAATCTGAAGACCTACCTCGATGACAACCTTAAAAAGGGGTTTATCCGCCCCTCCACCTCACCAGCAGGAGCAGGAATTTTATTTGTCAAAAGAAAGACCATACTCTCCCGCCCCTGCGTGGATTACCGTGAGCTTAACAAGGTGACGATCAAGAATCGGTATCCCCTTCCCCTGGTACCGGAATTATTTCAGAGACTTGGAACAGCAGTCATTTTCACGAAACTCGACCTGCGGGGGCCTATAACTTGGTACGAATTCCGGATGGCGATGAGTGGAAAACTGCCTTCCGCACCCGCTTTGGCCACCTGGTGATGCCATTCGGGCTCTGTAGACCATTCGCCCCCCCCCACATTCCAGCACTTTGTGAATGAGATCTTTAAAGACTATCTTGATCTGTTTGTTGTTGTGTATCTCGATGATATCCTCATCTTTTCCCCCTCTATCGACAGGCATCGGGAACATGTTAAGAACGTCCTCAAGCGACTCCGAATTCACGGACTATATGCCAAGCCTGAAAAATGCGAATTCGAACGTGAACATACAATTTCTAGGACTGATCATTTCCGTAAACGGTATCGAGATGGACCCACAAAAGGTCGCAGCAATTCTTGACTGGCCCGCGCCCTCGGACAAGAAGGGCATACAACCGTTCATCGGATTTGCAAACTTTTACAGGAAGTTTATCAAGGGATTCTCCAGCATTATCTCCCCCATAACCAGCCTGACCAAACAAACTGTCCGTTTCCGATGGTCCCCTGAAGCCCAAGTAGCCTTCGAAACGCTAAAGAAGCTGTTTACGTCGGCACCTGTCCTTAAACACCCTGACGCCAGTCTGCCCTACATCCTGGAGGTGGTTGCATCAGAAACGGCAGTGGGAGCTGTTCTTTCCCAGAGACAAGGACCAAAGGCTCTTCTGCATCCGGTCGCCTTTTTCTCTCGTAAATTATCCGACGCTGAAAAGAACTACGATGTGGGGGACCGAGAACTCTTAGCGATTAAAGCCGCACTGGAGGAGTGGCGGTACCTATTGGAGGGCGCAGCTCATCCGATCCTGGTCTACACGGACCATAAAAACCTAGAATACCTGAAGATAGCTAAAAGGCTAAAGCCACGACAGGCCAGATGGGCGCTTTTCTTTACTAGGTTTACCTTCCACATAATGTACAGGCCTGGATCTAAGAACATCAAACCCGATGCCCTTTCGCGGATGTACTGCGATCCTGAAACTTCCGCCCCTCCAGACACTATTCTATCCTCTGGGAATTTTCTGTTGTTGCAAGATGACCTATTGGCTCAGATCAAGCAAGCCTCTGCAGGAATTTCCTCGCCTTTGGATACAGATCTGCAAACTCGGGACGGTCTGTTGTGGCATGGAAACAAGATCTTTGTACCAGAAAACTTGCGGGTCGCTGTCCTGAGCCTCTGCCACGATCATGTACTGGCTGGTCATTTTGGGGCACAAAAAACTTCGGAACTTCTACAGCGCACGTTCTGGTGGCCCCAACTTGTGAAGGATTGCAGAAGCTATGTGGAGTCGTGCACCACGTGCATCCGAAATAAGGGGAGCAAATCCAGAGCTTGGGGATTGTTGAGGCCTTTGCCCGTACCAGAGAGACCATGGCAAATGATCTCCATGGACTTTATTGTTGAACTGCCACCCTCTGAGTGGTTCACGACTATCTTCGTAACGGTAGATAGACTATCTAAGATGGCACAATTCCTGCCCATGAAGGGTACACCCTCTGCCGCAGAGACTGCCAAGATCTTTATTAAAGAAGTCGTGCGGCTTCACGGCATCCCCGCAGACATCGTTTCGGACCGCGGGGTGCAATTCACCTCCAGGTTCTGCGAATCCCTCAAGATTGGGCTGTCCTTCTCATCCGCCTATCACCCTCAGTCGAATGGCCAGACCGAGAGAACAAACCAGACATTAGAGCAATACCTACGCTGTTTCTCTTCGTTTTCTCAGGAAGATTGGGCCTCTCTATTACCGCTGGCCGAGTTTGCATATAATAATTCAGTTCACTCTGCTACTAAGCAATCTCCTTTTTATGCAAATTATGGCTACCACCCACCATTTCTGCCTAACTGTGCCCCGGAGTGTACGGTACCCGCCGTACAAGAGACATTAAACTTCTTTAGCACTAACAACAAGCTACTGCAAGAAACCATGGCAAGGACTCAGGAGCATAATAAAGAGGTCTTTGATAGGAAGCGGAGGGGTGAACTCAATCTGGAACCCGGAAACCTGGTGTGGTTGTCTACCATTAATCTGAAACTTTCCTGCCCATCTAAGAAACTAGGGCCTAAGTTTATGGGGCCCTTCCCGATCAAGAGGAGGATTAATAGTGTGGCCTATGAACTTGAACTGCCAGACTCACTCCGCGTCCACCCAGTCTTCCATTAGATATGTGCATTCCCGTTCGTACGAATGTTATTTTCGTACGAAAATGTTCATTTTCGTACCCGCGGGATAATGTGTACATACGAAAACAGTAAAGCACCAAAATACGAAAACGACGGGATAACGGATGAGCCGCATAACGAACGACCGCAAATACGAACGAACAATCCGACGGGAAAAAAACGACAAAACGAAAATGGCAAAATAACGAAAATGAAATCTGTATCAAGAGGTTTGCATTGTGTATTTTGTTTGAATCCGTTTTGTGTTCGTTTTCAGTTGTATGTTCATTGTTCAATGACATCTATAACAAAAGAATTTCATTATGTATATTGAATGAATTCCTTTTTCTGTTTTCTGTGTATTCAAAATACTGAAGGCAAATTTTTTGTTATAGGTGTCATATCAACATACGAAAATAACAAAGGAAACGTGTTCAAATGCAAATCTTTTGTTTATGGGTTTTTTAATGGCCAGAGAGTTAGGCTGGCCATACATGATACAATTTTCTGTGCAATTTTCTTTAGATTTACCTTCAACTATGTAGTGCAAGGGCCTGCCTGATTGCATACAATTGAAAGTGTTGTTTAGTTTGACCTCATATATGTTTTTTGGTAAATCTAAAAGAAAATTGTACAAGAAAATTGAACATGTATGGCCAGCCTCAGTGACGGAAAGCAGCTTCTCTTTTGTGCAGAATAGTGAGTACACTTGTACAGTAAAGCCTAATAAACTTTTCTGTGGATTTTCATCTGAAGGGAGATCAGTTGGCCAGACTTTTGAACCCAAAAATGGTTTTCTGATGCAGTTTAAAAACGAACGAATTTTCTGAGAACGATCGGAAAACGATCGTTTTTATGTTTGTTGGTAACATTGTCTGACCAAGTGTATGGGGCTTACCAGCAGTAATGTTAAGCCCCATACACTTGGTCAGACTATTTGAACAACAAACATAAAAACGATCGTTTTCCGATCGTTCTCAGAAAATTTGTTCGTTTTTAAACTGCATCAGAAAACCATTTTTGGGTTCAAAAGTCTGGCCAACTGATCTCCCTTCAGATGAAAATCCACAGAAAAGTTTATTAGGCTTTACTGTACAAGTGTACTCACTATTCTGCACAAAAGAGAAGCTGCTTTCCGTCACTGAGGCTGGCCATACATGTTCAATTTTCTTGTACAATTTTCTTTCAGATTTATCAAAAACCATATAATATGAAGTCAAACTAAACAACACTTTCAATTGTATGCAATCAGGCAGGCCCTTGCACTACATAGTTGAAGGTAAATCTAAAGAAAATTGCACAGAAAATTGTATCATGTATGGCCAGCCTAACTCTCTGGCCATTCAAAAAAAACATAAACAAAAGATTTGCATTTGAACCTGTTTCTTTTGTTATTTTCGTATGTTGATATGACACCTATAACAAAAAATTTGCCTTCAGTATTTTAAATACACAGAAAACAGAAAAAGGAATTCATTCAATATACATAATGAAATTCTTTTGTTATAGATGTCATTGAACAATGAACATACAACTGACACTAACAAAAGAAAAGCATTCAAGATACACAGAATGCAAATTGACGAAAATTCACGATAATTATTGTCTAACAAGAAACGAACATGAATTAAACAGAATAACGAATCATCCTGCATGTACGAAAATAAAACGGTAACGAAAATACGAAACGATCGGAATACGAAAAAATCACGTCGTACGACAAACGAACGGGAACGAACGGGAAAACGGGCGTCTTACGAAAAACGAACGGAAACGAACAGACGGGACCATACGAAACGGAACAAAAAAAAAAACGAACATTTTTTCTGTGCACATGTCTATCTTCCATGTCTCCCTCCTCAAACCTGATGTCGCTAACCCCTTTCCGGGGCGAAGCTCCGACCCGCCCGAGCCGGTCTTAGTGAACGGCGAGGAAGAATTTGAGGTGGAGTCTATTGTAGACTGCAGGAGAAGGCACAACCAGGTCCAGTTCTTGGTGAAATGGAAGGGCTACGGCCCTGAAGAAAATTTGTGGGAACCTGAGCGCAACATCCACGCTAAGAGACTGATCCGGTCCTTCAAGGACGCTCACCCACTTAAGATGGCCCGGTTGGGCATCCGGAGGCTGCCCGTTGGGGGGGGGGCAATGTCATGGTCGTGGCCGACCACCGGGTGGCGCTAGCGGTACAACGGCGCGCACGGGCACGCGCATTCGCGGCAGCGGCGCGCGGGCACGTGCTGGCGCCATTTTGGCGCCAGTTCAGGCTATTTAATGGGGCTCATCCCGTGGCCTCTTGCTGCTCGATCGTCAGCGTTCCTGATAACCGCCTGAGACCTGTTACCTGATTGACCTCTGTTCCTGTGATCCCGGCTTGTCTCTGACCCTTCTGATCGCTGCCTGCCCTGACCTTTGGCCTGTCTGACGCTGCCTCTGCCTTATCCTTTACCGGTTGCTGCCCGCCTGTTGCCGACCCGGCCTGGACTACAACTCTGCTGTTGCCTTATCCCTGAACCTGATCCGTCTGCCTGTATCTGACCCAGCCTGTCTGACTCTGCCAGCATCCGTACTACAGAACACCTCCCTCCTGCCGTCTGCCCAGTCATCTGCACTAGCTCCAGCTACCTGTCGGCATTGGTACTACAGCACACATCCCTCCAGCGGTCTGCACCCAGCTCGGCTACCCGCCAGGACGGTACTACAGTGCACCTCCCTCCAGCCTGCGGTTCCAGTCGGCCGCTTCAAGTACCTGAACTTTGTCACCCCCTGATCTTGATCACCTGCACCAAGTTCCTGCCGTTCATCGATCTGCTGTTTCAGCTCCACTCACCTCTCTCCAGAGACTACAGAAGACTGACGCAGTGTCTACACAACATCCACGCCAGGCGCTAGTGTGACTCTAAACTCCAGCACCTCCTGTCTGCACTACCAGGGGTTCCGGAGTCAGAGGAGCAAGAGTGGCCACTCCCGCACGTCAGGCTCTGCTCAGCACCAGGTACGTGACATATATGTTCACTTACTGTACCCATAATGTGAATATTTGTGCAAGTCTGTATGTGTACTATGGAGTGTCTGTGTTTTTTCTTTTTGTGGATCTGGCTGCCCTTTGTCGTTTTTTTCCTTTGATTTCTGTCAGAAAACCTTTAATAAATACTTATTGAACCTAAAGTTGGCAGGGAAACTAGGTATTATTTTTTTTTGAATACCGACTCAATGCTCTTTAACAATCTAAAGTGGAATGTAAACTGGAGATCTTGGTTGGAGCAGCATTAAATCTGTAGTTTTTTATTTTTATGTTTATTATTTTTTTCTATTTTCCTTATTCTTTCATTACTCACCTCTCGTCCTTTCCTTCTGTAATAGTATGCTCTCTAAGTTTTTCTTTAGGTTTCTATCATTCATCTTCTCAGGATAATGTAACTAGGACATCAGTCATATCATTTTTTTTAAGACCCGTGAGCATTCCTGCCTCCCAATACCATATTTTACATCCAGTGAAACCAAAGTATCCCTGGTCATCCAGGTTTCCAAATGCAATTCTACCTCCCCTAGTCTACCTACTGCTTTATGGTCGTAAATGTTACCCCACTGTTCATGTCTGACATTCCTCCAATAACTGTACACTGACATTTTCTTATATTCATGCACAAAGGTCCGGAGGCCCGCCCAACCACCACCTGAAGAAGAAACGATAACCAAGTCATTTCTTGAGACAACTGTGCCACAAATAAGACTCTCCTGAACTTTCCTTCGCCATGCTTAAAAGTGCTGTCTTGCGGTCCGATCCAATGGTTACAATCTTTACATCATATTTCCAAGTTACAGGACTAGATATGCAAGGATCCCGCCATCAATGTTGGAGTTCCGGTCTTCCAAGGCAAAGTGGTGATGAAACATTGGAGTACAGACCCTCATGGGTCGGATGTGGAGTCTCAAAGGCACCAGGACTGTCTCAAGTCTACCGTGATTGGGTTCCAGCGTGTTCAAGCCGCAGTGGTGGTGGGGAAGGGTCGAGAGCTTCTGGGCCGTTGTGGAGGGATACAAAAATCATTGAAGGAGGACATAAGTTCAAGAATGAACTTGAGGGGGGACTGTGGTGGAAAGTTTGAATTTCATATTTATACCAGGGGAACCAGTCTAAATATGAATGTATATGTTTTACTGGACTAGTTCAATTTTGTGATATGACAAACTAAGGGCTCAGCTGGCCTCTAAAAAAATGACTTTTTCCTGGGTCATGTGTAAAGGTTCCAGGTGATAATTAAATTAGCTAAATTGTCCTTTTGTTTTGAAGGGAAGCTCAGACAGGCTGAAAGGCTCCATCACAGCACGGGCCCTTAGCATGCTAGTGTAACAGATAGTCAATCTACGCATCAAAGGATTGCTTGACACACCAAAGACAGAGTTTTTTCAGATTTGTGCATGCTAGAAACATTTCTAGGAGGCTTGAGAGGCGACCAATCTGGTTCTGATGTAACTCTGAACCAAAGAATATCTAGGCTTGAGATTAAACCAATCCGGATGTAATGCAACTTTACACCAATAGCATCCTAAGGATTTTGAATCCTGGAGGGGGGGTAGCGGAGGGCAGGGGAGCATAAAGGTCGGATAGAAAGTTTGAGAACTCTCTTCCCTGAAGATGTTGACCTGACACATGGTGATATTCTCTCTCTTTCTCTCTGTCCCTAGATGCAGCCATGTCCCTAGATGCAGCCATGTCCCTAGATGCAGCCATGTCCCTAGATGCAGCCATGTCCCTAGATGCAGCCTTGTCCCTAGATGCAGCCTTGCCCCTAGATGCAGCCTTGTGTCCCCTAAGTGAAAGCAAAATCCCCCCCCCGCCGCTGCCGACATCTAGTTGATCAGCGCTGGGGAAACACAACAGCTTTCATTTGAATAGCAGTGTGTTCCCTGCCACGCCTCATCATGTATAGACACTCCCCCTTGCCCGGGCACTTTGATAGACAGATCACCCGTCCAATCCTGGGATAGGTGAAATGTCTATCAAAGTTTCTGGGCAAGGGGAGTGTCTATACATGAGGCGCGGTGGGGAACACACTGCTATTCAAATGAAGGCTCTTGTGTCTTCCCCAAGAGCAAATTAACTAGATGTCAGCAGCGGTGGGGGGGGGGGGGGACTTGGCATTGTCTTAGGGGACTAGGCGGCAGCAGTAGCAGCTCTCCTCTCCTCCATACTCGAGGACTGCTCTGCTCCGCTCTCCGCCCCTCTCCACCCGCACTCCACCAGCTCTCGGGAAAAAAAAGTATCGGGTCAGGCATCGGGAGCATTTGCGCAAATGCTTAGTATCGGTCCCAATACCGATACTAGTATCGATATTGGGACAACCCTACAATAAAGCTTAATGTTTGACCTTCTAGTGTTACAGTATTAGCACATCAAAGACTATGAATACGTGTGGGACAGCTAAAACCAAAACATTAAAACGTTTTTTTTTTTTTATTCAAAGCAGTGAGGTGGTTGCATGGTAACTGGATAAAAACTTCAGTAAGGATCTCTACTTTCATGGGGCTTCCATTGAAATTCTGATATATATTTATAGAAAATACAGTAATAAAAATAAATTTTCTTATGCAGCTAAGAGGTGAAACGAGTTAGCATAGTGTCCCGTTCTCCTGTAGGCAATACACCCCTAGGTCGCTTATTTCTATGTGTCCCTTATTTCTAATAAAGAAACTTCCTGTACCTTCCCTGACTGGGCCAATTCCTTCTTCATTTGTGTCTCACATGCCCCCTTCAAGACACTGAAACACAAATTGGGAGGGTTTCAGCAACAGATGAAGAGCTGTCAGTCCAGAGAGCAGTGAGCAGGTCTAGGTGTAACCGGGTGCTGAATGACAAGTTATAGGCTGTGAATTACCAGTAACAATGCTGAGAGAAACACCCCCATGCAACACATTATTCAGCCTACTATAAAGCAAACAGGTACAGCTTTCATGAAACTGGTAACTTCTATGAACTCTGGAGAAGTGTGGCATCATTGCAACACCCTCACAGGAAACTGCATTAGGTGGATTTCACTGTCAAGATCAGCAGGTATTTGTGGGGCTATAAAGGAGGACTAGGGGAAAACAGTGTTGCCCAGTGTACTCAACTTACCTGGGATGACATTATGCCCTGTCACTTCCCAACTCTTATAACTAATTAGTGATGTGCCAATATTAAGCACAATTAAACTTAGCATTTCATTTAGCTAAATACATCCCAGATGTATCAAAACAAAAATGTACGGAAGGTCACAGTTTGTCTTAGAAAGCAGCCACATCCTGAGTATTAGAGTCTTTTGTCAGCAACTGAAGAATGGGCCCTAGCTCTCTTTGTGGGAAGCAGTGGTCTCCTTTGCAGTGGTCAGACATGTCCCTTGATGAGTTAGAGATTTCTAAACAGCGAGGAACATAAGTTTTTCTAATTTCAGAGCTAAAGGTGTGACCCAGTAAAGGACGTGCTAGACCTCTTCAATTCGGGAGTAGGTTCTAAAACCCAACGGGCAAGCAGATTTGTTGACCAATACCTTAGACCTCATGTATCCCTACCCTCATATATCCAGGATACCCCGGATCTACTCAGGGCCTTAGACGGCCTTAGTGTACCACCCGGCTGTCTTCTAGCATCTATTTATGTTGAGGCCCTATATTCCTCAATCCCACATACCAAAGGTTTAGAGGTCATATCCAGCTTTTTGGCCGAAAAGGGCCCTAAGCTGGATAAACTTAATGTGTTCGTACTTAAAATATCTCATATTTTGACCAAAAATGATTTTTCTTTCGATGGATCCCACTTCCTCCAGGTACAAGGTGTCGCAATGGGCACATCCTGTGCACCATCTTACACAAACCTGTACCTGGGGGGGGGGGGTGGGAACGGGAACTTTTTTCTTTTCAAGATGATACTAACTTGCTCTTGTCGGTTTTGGGATGGTTCCCGGTATATCGACGATATACTCCTGTTATGGACAGGAACACCGGAAACCCTCCAGATGATCATGCAGTTGTTCTAACAGTTACAATTTAAAGTTCACTATGAACTATAGCCAATCAGCCATTGCATTTCTGGACATACTTATCTATGAGATCTATGTGAATGAGTCAGGTACAATCAAAACCTCACTTTACCGCAAACCTACAGCTGGAAACACCATTCTGCATGCGGCTAGTGACCATCCATCTTCTCTGGTTTTGAGTATACCATACAGTCAGTACTTACGTATAAGACAAAATTGTTCCGACGATGCAAAATTTAAAAATAGAGGCCGATTTGCTGTACACTAGACTATCTAGCAGAGGGTACAGCAGGACTTGCCTCAAGTACGACCAGATTCATTACTACTTATTCTGACCAGCATGTACAAATACGTACCATTATGCAAAAACATTGGCATTTACTCACTGTCGATCCGACCCTATGCAAATATATAGGGCATAGCCCCAATATCACCTTTAGGAGAATCTACCTCTATTCGTGACCGCCTAGTCAAGAGTACATATTGTGAATCTGGATCTGTGACAACAGAAATACCTGGTCTATTCAAGTGTGGCCGATGTAATTTTTGTGATCTAATAATGGAGGGTTCTAACATTAACTTACCCAATGGCCAGATTCACAAACTACGCCAGCATGTAACATGCCAAACAAAGGTAATAGTTTATATCATTTTTTGCCCATGTGGGAGTTTCTACGTGGGAAAAACTATTCACCCTTTTGGAAGCAAATGAAAGACCATGTCTACTACACACCACAAATGGCCTACTAAACACCACTATGGGCCATCATGTGGCCTTTAGACACAAGTACGAAATTCCATCATTTAAGTTTGCTGTCCTGGATTGTGTCCCAGAAGACACTAGAGGGGGTAACTTTGACCAAAAGGTTCTCCAACGAGAAACCCAATGGATCTACCAACTACGCGCCAGTTATTTCGGGAAAAAAAATAATAATATAATCACAGTAATATGTTGGGGATTGGGCATGTTCCAATACAACCTGAGAACATCCATGGGGTCTTGTCATTATTATACTGTGTATATGTATACATATAATGTCGTATCTCCACTATATTAATTTTATACTAATTAGGAAGTTTCTTAAACTGTATTTTAATTTATTTTTAGTTTAATTAAATTGCTGTATAAATATGTTGACACTCACATAAAGTCATGGTATGCGTTCATGCTGGAATGCAGCTCAAGTCATTGAGTTTTTTAATGGCTTACCTATTCTCTCTCTACCACGTATGAGAGTTTTTGGTTGTATCATTAATAAATATTTTATTCCATATATGTTATTCCATGTACACTACCCTCATCTACTGTTTCTTTTCCCTCTATTTTTTTATTTCTTCTTTATTTTGCAATTTTTAATTCTTAATATTTTTTTTTTATGTGCAAAAACGCCTACACTATGGGATTGTCCCTTTCTTTTTCCCCCATGGTGTTTGATAAACACATGCTCACATACATCTATGCAAGTTCCATTTGGAAGCAGTGGTTAACCCCATGAGGAGCTGTGGATTCTACCATCTAATCTGTGGGGAGACGCGGATTCGTTCCTGACACCCCAAAGGATCAGAATTTCCTGCTATGCCCGTTTAGACTACTCCTGAAAGGGATAGTCACAGGCTTTCTGGTAAGCCTTTATTTCTACTGGTGTTGGGCCACTGATGTCTGAAATCTCCCTCCTTTCTCACCTGTGGATCTCCTAATTGGACTTTCATTGTTTGCATCTTTTCATCACCTGCATTGGAAGGGGCTAATAACTCCCAGCTTGTTTCTGTGGACTCTATTTGTTTTGCACCTCATATGCTGAATTGGTCACTTTATTTTTACACTGTTTATTTATCTGTTGATATTTATAAGTACTTTATGCTCCGTGCCATATTGATTGGCACAGTGTTATAATAACCTATGCACTTATAGCTTTTGTGTATTCACATATTGATTGTTACCATTTATAGATTATCACTGTTTACACCTGGTACTTTAGATACTTATGTGGTATATGCTGTCCAGCACTACACTGTTTTTGCACATTTTTCTTTACACTTGGACCAGATTCAGGAAGATCAGAGCATCTTTGCTCTGGAGTAACGCATCTCATTTACGTTACGCTGCAGAAATTTTAGGAGCAAGTGCTGTTATTCATGAAGCACTTGCTCCTAAAGTTGCATCAGCGTATCGCAAATGAGCCGGCGGAATTCAAATTGGGCGGGTACGGGGCGCGTATTATTTAAAATAAGCGCGATCCCGTGGCGAACGTACTGCGCATGCGTCGAGTGTCAATGCATCCCAGTGCGCATGCTCCAAGTTCTGTCAGTGAACGTCAATGACGTCACGTCCCCATTCATGAATGTTTTACGCAAACAACGCGATTTGTTTTTTTTCCGACGCGATGACGACGGCTATACCTAACATAGGATATTCCACTAGGGGGCTGCTTTATCTATACGCCCCGTATCGCTTCCGGAAACGTCGTAAAGTCACTGCGTCGCACCCGAAAAAAATAGTGAATTGCCGATTTCCGCTCATTAACATATTTTTTGAGCGTAAATCGGCGCCATTTTTAAGTTGAAGTAACGATGCGATGGCGAAATTCAATTACGCCGATCGCATCGGAACTCCAACCCGGCGTTTCTTGTTTTCTGGTTACAGAAAACAAAAACGCCGGCTTAAAGTGACAGTTAGGCTGGCGGATCCATTGATCCGCCAGCCTAACTATACCTGAATCTGGCCCATTATATCTAAGTTGTAGTGTTTAGCAGCAGGACGTCCTTCTCAGGACCATATCTTAATTGTTTCACTAACATACATTCTTTACTAAGCGCAAATTATTCCCATTCCCTTTTCCTTTCCTTGTACACATTTATTTTTTATATTTTATTTTTCCATTTTTTATTTCCTTTCTTTAATTTTCATATTTATTTTATTTATTTTCATTTTTTTATTTTCATTTATATTTATTTTTGTTTTTTTCGTTTATCATTGGGGGCTCTTGCTTGCCCTCATGGGTTTGCTAGGATCCGTTATCTGCGGTGCTGTTTTCCAAATACATATTACCTCTTTTCCTTCTTATGATGGATATTGTAGATGTGCTTCTGCGATACTTGGATTTATTATCTGCCTCTCTTTTTGTTTGCGGGGTGGAAATGCACCCTGCGTTGTAATGTCTGAATGTTTCTGTATGTGGGTTTTAGTGCTGCCTCCTGTGGAGCTTGGGACTTATCGCCTGTGGCGTTGTTCCTTTTATATTGTGTGCTTTTTTCCCGGTGGGGGGGGGGTGTCCGGCATTGCTGCGCTGGCTACGTCTGTGTATTGCTGTGTTTATGCGCCGACGCATGCGAGCGGTGCCTCCAAATGACGTCATCACGCAGGACGTTCACGCCGCGATCCTAATAGTACTTAAACCCCACAGATTACACTAGCCCTGTGTATAGCAGGGGCTATTACCCTGGGGCACACACATCTGCACTATTCCTTCAAGTAAGTTACCTTTGCCTTACCCCCTGTCTGTTACTATACTTGTGCGATATATCCGACTATGGGCCAGATTCTCATAGAAATTCGCTTGCGTATTGTAAGCCATTTGCACTACGCCGCCGCATCGTACTAGAGCAGGTGCCGTATTCCCTAACCATTTGCTCCGTCGTTTGCGTTGGCGTAGCGAAAATGGCCCAGTGTAAGCCCGCGTAATTCAAATGAGGCGGCTTGTATATAAATTAAGCGCGCCCCTGCATCGAACGAACTGCGCATGCGCCGGCCGGGAAAAGCCCAGTGTGCATGCTCCAGCTCACGTCGGAAAGCGTTGTTGAAACCAACGCCAAAACGACGTGATCGACGCTTACGCAATGCCCTATTCGCGAACGAGTTAGTAAAACGATGTAAGCGACGGAAAAAGCCGACGCTGACCCGACGCCATACTTAACATGGCATCCGACGGCACCCGATGGCATCCGATGGAACTTCGTAAGGTTACTCCCCACATCGAAGCTGGGTAACCTTACGCGGACGAAAACGATGTACGCGACGACGGGGCAGCGTAAAAGCGATCGGCAATCGGCGTACTAGCCTCAATTGCATATGCAAATGAGAAAACAACGTAAAGGCCACCTAGTGGCCGGAGTTGTCATTAATACTACGATCCGCAAGTGTAATGGTTTTTACGCTTGTCGGATGTAGAAGCGTATCTATGCCAAAGTGATGCTAAGCATCACGCGCATAGATACGAAGCAAAAAAAAAAACGGCGATACGACGGGGTATCTGAGATACTCCGTCGTAACGCCGCTGAGAATCTGGCCCTATGTATTTACTAGGTCTTTTCCCTCTCTGACTTCTTGTGGACTATATTGTCCGCTGTTGGCTTAATTTTGAAACAGCAATTGGATTTATACCCTACAGCTGAGCTGTTTTTTTTACAGCTTTGAGTGCACCGCCCCAGTCTCAGCACCAGCTTTGAAAATGTAGGTATTTTTTGCGTAATGTAGTGTGTCTTTTTCTTCCATTTTTGTCATAGGCCGCGAACACACGACGGACTGTTTCAGCAGACAAATTTGATCGTGTGTACGGGCGAGCAGACTGGTTTTTTCCAGCAGACAAGTTTTAAAGCATGCTTTAAAACTTGTCTGCTGGAAACCCGTCCATCCGACATGTCCGCTGGTTAGTACACTAACCAGCGGACATATCTGTCCGCACAAGCGTCGAATGGATTGGACGCATGCGTGGAAGTATTTTACTTCCTGGTTCGGTGACGTGGCGGCGTCAACGTCACCGCCACGTCACCACGCTGTCTGCCGGCGGGGATTTTGGTTTGATGGTGTGTACAACCATCAGACCAAAACAGCCCAGCAGACATATCCGATGAAAACGGTCAGTCGGACTGTTTTCATCGGATACGTTTGAGCGTGTGTACGCGGCCATAGTGATTTATTTATTTATTACCTGGTGCTAATGCATTATCTATGCGATCTATTACAGATTGGGGATTTTTCCCTTAGCCGCTTACTCGGCCTTCTTTCCAAATGTTGTTGCTGTATTTTCCCTCTTTTAATAAGTACCTTAAGAGGTGATTCCTGCTATCGGTATGATCCATTATATGCCCTTTTTTATATTTATTTCTCTACACCACCTTATTACCCTTTACCCCCTCCAACCCTATGCTTCTACCACTTCTCTCCTTCCTTTCCTATCCGTTTTTCATTTTGTCTCTCTTTACTTTTTCCATTTTTTCTTTCCCCTCTTTCTCCTCCTTTTCTCCTTCTTATTCCCCCCCCCCCCTAAATCCCCTTCTTTTTCCCCTCCCCCTCTTCTCACTCCCCCCTTCCTCTTTCTTCCTCCCCCCTTTCTTTTCCTTTCTCTCTGTATGTGTACTAGTCTCTCTGGTCCTCATATGATGGGCGGTTTAAAATATGATTGTACAATTTTTCATTTACCAGATTATAACCACTCTGGAATATTCCTATAGAGTATTTGTCTAGCTCACTATTTTTGTGATAAACTCACTCGCTGGCTGTATCCATCGTGAAGTCGTACATGATGTAAATATGCGTTGCCTTTATTTTTATATTTTTTCTCAACCATTAAAAATGTTTAAAATGTACTAACGTAATATATACTGTTTCAGACAACAAAATAATATTTACATACCATCAAAAAATCCCCTTTGTATCGTCCTAAAGAAA
>JAJQKJ010000065.1:0-69627 GCA_029574335.1 Rana kukunoris | reverse complement strand
AATCTGGGAGCCCGTTTAATAAGGTGGCCCCCAGATTTCGGGCCCCCACCCTATGTGAATGAGTATGGGGTACATCGTACCCCTACCCATTCACCTGGTGAAGGTGGTTTTCACTTTGAGGGTCTCTCCGCCGCCCCCTTCGAATTTTTCGGCTGGACGGGGGTCGTGCACATCCCATCCAGGACTTGGACGTGGCGGGCTTCTCGTCGCTGTCTTCTGCCGCTGCCCCCTTCACCACGAAGCTCCGTGCTTGTTTGATGAGGGCAGCGGGCTTCCGTCGTCTTCTCCGGGGCGAGGGTCGTACATCCCACCCCGGATTTCGTCGCCGGCTTCTGCCTGGCTCCTACTAGGGGCCAGGGCTTCTTTTGCCGTCTTCCGCCGGAGGGCGCCACTCTCCGGGCTTCTCGACGTTGTCTTCCGCCGCGGGGGCCAGGCCTTCTTCTTTGCCGCCCCCTTCGATTTTTCGGCCTGGACGGGGGTCGCACATCCCATCCAGGACGTGGACGTGGCGGGCTTCTCGTCGCCGTCTTCTGCCGCTGCCCCTTCACCACGAAGCTCCGTGCTTGTTTGATGAGGGCAGCGGGCTTCCGTCGTCTTCTCCGGGGCGAGGGTCGTACATCCCACCCCGGATTTCGTCGCCGTCTTCTGCGCTGGCTTCCACGAGTTTGATGAGGGCAGGGGCTTTCCGTCGCAGTCTTCCGCCGCGGGGTGACACTCGCGGGCTTCTTCTTCCATTCGATGTTGACACGGCGAGGTCCGGCGTGGGGCTGAAATGCCTTCTGAGTCGGCGGGCAAGGACTTATATTTGCAGTGGGCGTGGGCGTGGTTATGCCAACACTTGACCTTAAAACCCATGCTGAAGTGATGTGATGTGACAATCACTTTGTCACATGGGTTAAGGTCACGTGTGGCATAACCTCGCCCACGCCCAATGCAATTAAGTCCTTGCCCGCGCTCATTTGGAGTGGGGGCACAGGTTCGAGGCATGGCGGAGAGCATGGGTGGGTGTTTCCCCCCCCCCGGCAGAAGACGGCTGGAAAGACAGAGGAGTGGCGACGCCCCCGTTGTTCTCCGCCATTTTCCGCGGCCCCCCCCGCGCCCCCCCGGATGTAAAAGAGCTTGGTTTGGGGTAGGGGGCCTGGCGAACATGGCGGGAGAGCATCGGTGGGTGTCTCTCTCCCGGCGGAAGGCGGCGGCGAAGACGGCGGGGGGGGTAGGTGTACCCCCCCGGCGGAAGGCGAAGACCGAGGAGGGGTTTCGCCCCCCGTTGTTCTCCGCCATTTCCGCCGGCCCCCCCGGATATGTAAAAGAGCTTTGTTTGGGGTAGGGGGCCTGGCCGAACATGGCGAGAGCATCGGTGGGTGTCCCCCCCGGCGGAAGGCGGCGGCGAAGACCGGTGCGGGGCTGGAGCCCCCCCGGCAGAAAACGTCTGGAAGACCGAGGGGCTCCGCCCCGTTGTTCTCTGCTTTTTTCGGCGGCCCCCCCCGGATGTGAAAGAGCTTATTTTGGGGTGGGGGCCTGGCTGGACATGGCGGAGATCATCGGTGGGTGTCCCCCCCGGCAGAAGACGGCGAAGCCGGGGCCCAATGGGCTGCTGGTGGTGGGGGGTCCCGGCAGAAGACCCCGGAGCTGACTAATAAATTATTTTTTTCTGTGTGTTTTTTTTGTGTTTACACTTTTCCACCCGGTGAATGGGTAGGGGTACGATGTACCCCATACTCATTCACATAGGGTGGGGGGCCAGAATCTGGGGGCCCCCTTAATATAGGGGGCTCTCAGATTCTGATAAGCCCCCCGCCCGCATACCCCGACAACCAACGGCCAGGGTTGTCGGAAGAGGCTCTTGTCCCTTTCGACATGGGGACAAGAGTGCTTTGGGGTGGGGGGGCAGTGCCCCCCTCCCCCACAGCACACACTCCCCCATGTCGAGGGCATGTGGTCTGGTACGGCTCAGGAGGGGGGGGGGCGCTCGCTCGTCGTCCCCACCCCCATTCCTGTCCGGCCAGACTGCGTGCCTGGGAGAAGGGTTTGGTCTGGATCTGAGGGGGAACCCCACGCCCGTTTTTTGGCGTGGGTTTAACCCCTTATGTTCCAGATCAAATCTAAGAGCCTGTTGTGCACCTGAAGGGGGACCCCCACGCCGTTTTTTTTTGTAATTTGGGGTGGAGTTCCCCTTTATCCCGGTCCTGTCAGGGGGGGGGGGAATGCCTGCTCGTCTGTCCCTACAATGTATGAACAGCGATCTGTCATTTCCCCTACACAGTCCCACCCCCTTTACAGTTAGAACACACCCAGGTAACATATTCAACCCCTTCCGCGCCCCTAGTGTTAACCCCTTCCCTGCCAGTGTCATTTTTATAGTAAGCAATGCATTTGATATACCATTGCTCGCTACAAAAATGCCAAATCTCACAAAAATGTGTCCGCCACAATGTCGCATTAGACAGAAAAAACAATGATAGCCACCATTACTAGTAAAACAAAAAAATTATTCAAAAAAACCCATAAGACCAACCCCTACTTAGAACTTTTGCCCAAACCAATCAAACGCTTATTGTGATTTTTTGCAACCAAAAAGATGTCCAAGAATACTTATCGGCCTAAACTGAGGGCAAACATTTTTTGAATATATTTTGGGGGAGATTTATTATAGCAAACAGTAAAAAAGATGTTTTTTTAGTTACCAAATTGTCGCTATATTTTTGGGTCAAGCAAAAATAAGAAAAAACGCAGAGGTGATCAAATACCACAACAAAAAAAAAAAATTTTTTAGGGGGGGGGGGGGGAGGATGAGGACGCCAAATTTTTTGGGGGCCACGTCGCACAACCACGCAATTGTCAGTCAAAATGACGCAGTGTTGAAATGCAAAAAATGGCCCCGTCAGTGACCAGTAATATGCTCTGGGGCTCAAGTGGTTACAAATTAAGAATACACTAAAGTTAGCCCAATTTATGGCCATAATGTGAAAGATGATGTTACACCGAGTAAATAGATACCCAACATGTTACACTTTAATATTGCACACACTCATGGAATGGCGCCAAACTTCAGTACTTGAAAATACCCATAGGCAACGCTTTTTTATGTGTTTCAGGTTACCAGTTTAGATTTACAGAGGAGGTCTAGTGCTAAAAGTATTGCTCTCGCTCTAACGTACGCTATGATACCTCACATGTGGGGTTTGAACGGGGGTTCAATATGTGGGCGGGGCTTACACATTTAAGGCCCGCCCCCATATATGGAAACATTCTTCAAACCACACATGTGAGGTATCATAGCGTGCGTAACAGCAAGAGGAATATTTATAGCACTAGACCTCATCTGTAAATCTAAACTGTAACCGAAACCATAAAAATGCTGCCTTGTTCGCTTCTGACTGCGAGCTACTAGGGACAGGGGCTTTTAAATTATTACTATTTAGGTTTGTTACGTAAAAATTCTATAAGAACCTCCGTTCAGCTTGTAAAGCATCACTTCATGGGGACCAAAAAAAAATTTAACACCTCTAATGCTTTCATCCGCCATTGCAGATTTGATTCTGGTACTGCATTTCGAGTGAACTGGGCATGCTCGAACAGTTAAAAAAGAAGTTGGAAGTTTCATCCTGAAAATGACTTGCATCTTTCTGAGCATGCTCAGAAAGCTGTTTTTTTGGCTTAGTAATTTAAGGACATCCTTAACAGGTGTAAGCAGTTTACAAGTGCACACAAACTAGAGGCTGACATTTCTTCATGTGTTTCCAATTGGTTCATTAGCACACATGTTATAAAAAGCGTGGATACTGCACGTGTCAGCTGCCCTCAGAGGGGGCAGATTTGCTGGCTGGAAGTAATGGCGGAGTGAAACAGAGATGTTTTGGAGCAAGTTTTGTATTTTTTGATGTTTTCTCTGCTACATAATTTTGCTAAATGTTTCTCAAGATGTTAATGACTAATGTTTTAATCCTGTGGGTCTATCCTGTTATTTCAAAAGCATGATTTATTTTCCAATGACTGTGAAATAAACGTTGGTCTTTTTTGTTTTTAGGTGTTTTTATATATTTTTGTGTGTGTTTATTTGTAATTTTTTGTTTTGCTTTCCTTGTTTTGTGGACCAATAAAATTACTTTCAAATTTTGAAGTTTGTTTTGTGATATTTTTTTCCTGCTATGGATTTCAACCGCTGCAGCTGAACTAGTTTGGGCCTAAACCATCAAGTGTGATTTGTCTCTAAGCTCTTTCCTGGTGTGTATGCATGAAATGTTTAGTCACCAGAAAAGGAAGGACAAAGCGGTAAGTATTGTTTCCTAGAACTGATGTCCAGACTGACTTTTTAAAGCACATGTGCAAGATGTAGGAAAAGCTGCAAACAGGGCCTGTTGGAGGGGGGGGGGGGGGGGGGGTGGTGGTTTATTGGTGGACAGGCTTGAAGTGCTGATTTACAGCGCTGTGCTTGAAACTAGCACAAGACAATCCTATTCTAATTGTGGGTTGTTTGAGGGAAGCCAATTGAGTGTTAGAACCCCTGCTAGTGTTTTTAGGTTGGGCTTTGTGTCCCTTTTCCTAAAATTGGCTTCACTTCCTGTCACACAGCTGAACAGGAAGTGAGGTTAAAACCCTACCAATGGTCTTTTCTTTGGGACACAGGTCAATCTAACTAGTGTCACCATTAAGCAAATTGCACTGCAGTGTACACCCCAAATGATTAGTTATTTTGGGGTTTAGTAAAGGCAAAGCCGCTCTGCAGTAGAAGCGTAGGCAATGAAAATCAGAAGGGAAGCACTGATGGTTTTTACTTCCAATCCCGCCAAGTTTTGAGTTTTCTTCCTTGCTTGTCCACTTGTAGTGCAAAGTGGATTTGCCTTTAGTAAATGGACCCCAAAGTCCAAGATTCCTACTAATTTGGGGTGTACACAGCAAAATGCCATTTCCAAAATGGGAAACTATTTATATTGATCTGTGTGTCCCCAACAAAACATTACTCAGGTGTTTCCCTCACTTCCTGTTTGGCTGTGTGGCAGGAAGTGAATGAATTAAGTAGAAAGTGACAACATTTGTGAGGTGTCTTTACCCTATCAGGGGTGCAGGCATCCCCAAAACAAACAAGAAAATAGTTGATTTAACATTGGGTGGTGTTTGTGGGGGTCCCTAACACACATTCATACATATTAGCAACGCTGGATCCTGGCCTATTGGCATGGTTATATTTTCTTAAGCCTCTCAATAAAATGATCTGAAATTTGGGGTTAAACTGGAACAATAATCATCACTTTTATTTTTTGGATTTCTTTCATTTTGGATAGAGTTGGGGGGGGGGGGGGTTAGAAGCACTGCCAGTTTATTTTGTATTATCCCTGTCCGTTTGGGGAGATTGGCCTTCACTTCCTGCCCCATAGCCAAACAGGAAGTGATCGAAAAACTAGGCAAATTAAGGGCCCCCCTGTGCCCCCCCCCCCACAGAACTTGTGTGTGTCCCCTGAAAATTCCTGGGTGGGTCATAAAAAAACAGGGTGTGGCCTTGACAGGAAGGGTGGGTCATTTTTCTATTAGGGGGGTGCCAAAATTTGGTCAGGCCTAGGGAAGCACAAAACCTAAATATCCTACTGCATATTAGGGCTTATTTAGACAGGATCCAATTTACAGCATGTTTTTAGATTGTGGGAGGAAACCCGCACAGGGAGAACATGCAAACTCCAGGCAGATAGTGTCACGGGCGGGATTCGAACCAGCAACCCTTTTGCTGCTAGGTGAACATGCTACACACTACGCTACTGTGCTGAACGAACATGATCGCAGCTGAAAGCATGAGATGTTTTTTTTTTACCAATTCCATGCTTTCCAGCCTGGAGGACAGATGTGGGGTCTAATTGACCCCGCCTTTCTCTATAAAGAGGACCTGTCACACACTAGTCCTATTACAAGGGATGTTTACATTCCTTGTAATAGGAAGAAAAGTGAAAAATAATACAAAAAAAGGGACAAACAAGTGCAAAAATTAAAATATTAAGTTAAAAAATAAAATAAAAAGGAATTTAAATGCTCCTGTCCCTAGTAGCTCGCACTCAGAAGCGAACACGCATGCAAGTCCCACCCACATATGTAAACATCCTTCAAACCCCACATGTGAGGTATCATAGCGTGCGTTAGAGCGAGAGCAATAATTTTAGCACTAGACCTCCTCTGTAACTCAAAAGTGGTAACCTGAGAAAAAAAGTCAAGCGTTGCCTATGGAGATTTTTAATAACGAAGTTTAGCGCCATTCCATGAGTGTGCGCAATATGAAAGCGTGACAAGTTAGGTATCTATTTACTCGGTGTAACATCATCTTTTACCTTATCCCTAAAAATTGGGCTAGCTTTACTGCTTTCTTATTTTGTCATTCATGAAACAGTTTTTTTTTTTGAAAGCCAAAAAAAAAAAAAAACGTTTGAAAATTTTTGGCACAAATACTGTTGGAAATGTGTCCGAAAAAATGGCCGCCACTTTATTCCCTAGGGTGTTTGTTAATAAAATATATATAATGTTTGGGGGTCCTGAGTAAGTTTCAAGGAAGAAAATATAATTGTTACATGAAGGAGAGAAGTGCCAGAATAGGCGCGGTATGGAAGTGGTTAAAGTGCAACAATAAAAGTGAAAAATTCCTTGAAATTTCGTACCATGGGGGGGGGGGGAGGCAATTAGGGGCGCCATCAGGAATTATGGGGCCCCTTACACAGCTTCAGGCATGGGCCCCCTGGAGCAGAGAATAGGGGGGGGGGGTGCCGCCTGATATTAAGAAGGGGGGGGGGCTGCCGCAATTTGATAAGCGGGGGGTTCCTTTACTAAAAAATACATATAGAAAAATATATATTAAAAAGGGTGGTAGCCATCCGGGGGCCCTGGGGACCACTGGGCCCTTTAATAAAAATAAACTTCTGGGCTCTTTAATGAAAAATAAATTACAATATCTATATATATATCTATATATAAAATAATAAAAAAGGGGGTTGCCTTGGGAGCTCTGGGCCCTTTAATAAAAAATAACTACCAAAAATCTAAAAAAAAAAAAAAAAAAATAACATTGGGTGGGAGCTGCGGTGGCTCAACGTGAATGGCACTGCGCTGACAAGCCGTTCACCTCTGCAGCCAAGGGTTCGGATCCCGGTCTCGGCTACATGTGAATTGAGTTTGGTGGTGTCAGCCCGGCTCCCGGTGGGTGTGCTATGCAAGGTACGCCTGTGCTTAGTACGCCCACCCCCCCCCCCCCCACAAAAAAACACCACACTTGCACACACTTTGGCCATGAGGTCTCCTAAAATAAAGGGAGGCGAAGGACCTACAGGGCTGGCTGGGTGGGCTACACTCCCTTCATAGGGGGAGTCCCTCTGTCCCATCGGGCTCCCAAGTGTAGCAGGTGGGGTAAGTGGGAGGCCCCCCTCACACCCACCATTGCCACCGGGGGCATGGAGAAGGATGGCGATTGCAAGTCCAGCTCCTCTCTCTCGACTTCACGCACAAAATACACTTTAAAAAAGAAATTAAAGTAAAAAAGAACAAACCTGGGGAAAATGTTTATAACATTTTTAGAAGCAAAAAGGTTGTCATCTGGGGCCCTCTGGGAGCTTTCATAATTATATTATATATATCTATGTTAAAAAAATAACCAACAAATATATATTTTTTTTTTTTGTTTTTTTTTTAAAGGTGGGGGGTTGTCATCTGGAGCCCTGGGGATCTCCGGGCCACTGGGGACCTCCAGACCCCTAAAACAAAACATTGGCCCTTTAATAACAAAAAATATGGGGGGTTGCCACCCGGGCCCCTGGGGACCTCCAGACTGCTAAAAAATATTAAATTCCAAAAATTGGCCCTTTAATAAAAAATCCTACAAAAACCAACTACCAAATATATATACAAAAAAAAAAAGAGGGGGGGTTACCATCTGGGGCGCTGGGGGGCCTCCAGGCATCTGGGCACCTCCGGACCCCCGGGCCCCTTACAGGTGTACAGGGCCGCCATCAGGAATTTTGGGGCCCCTTACACAGCTTCAGGCATGGGCCCCCTGGAGCAGAGAACCGGGGGGGGGTGCTGCCGCATGAAATTGAAGAAGCGGGGGGGGGGTGGTGCCGCAAATTGAGGAGCGGGGGGGCCCTTTACAAAAATTTTGACAGAAATAAGAAATAAAGAAAAATATATATAAAAAAGGGGGGTAGCCATCCGGGGCCCTGGGGACCTCTGTGCTCTTTATAAAATAAAAATAAAAAAGAGAGAAAATACATATATATATATTTTTTAAATATAACATTTATCGAAAAAAATTAAAAAAACAAGGGGGTTGCCTTCCAGGGCCCTGGGGACCTCTGGGCCCTTTCATAAAAAAAAAAAAACAAATATATTAAAAAAAAAATATATATTTTTTTAAATATATATATTTTATTTAAAAAAAAGGGCTTGCCATCTGGGGCCCTTAGTGGCCTCCGGGCCCCTGGGGACCTTCGGAGCCCTTAAAAAAAATAAAAAAAAAAAAAGTTTTTTTTTTGTTTTAGGGTGGTTCCCATCCGGGCCCCTGGGGGCCCCTGGGGACCCCCGGGCGGTGTAATGCCTGTACCCCCCTAATGGCGGCCCTGCAGGTGTACTGCCTGTACCCCCCTGATGGCGGCCCTGGGTGTAATGTCAGCATGTGAAAAATGACATTCTGAAGGAAAAAAGCCATTTAAAACTGACTCGCGGCAATAATGAATTGTCAGCTCCTGGAAATTGCAGGAGAATTCATTCATTAAAAACACCAAAAAAAAAGCGTGGGGGTCCCCCCAAATTCAATAACCAGACCCTTTAGGTCTGGTATGGATATTAAGGGGAACCCCGCCATCAATTTGAAAAAAAAATGACGTGGGGTTCCCCCCAAATATCCATAACCAGACCCTTCGGGTCTGGTGTGGAATTTAAGGGGAACTCCACCCCAAATTAAAAAAAAAAATGGCGTGGAGTCCCCCCTAAAATCCACACCAGACCCCTTATCCGAGCACGTTGACCTGGCCGGCCGCAGAAAAGAGGGGGGGACAGAGCGCGGCCCCCCCCCTCTCCTGAACCGCACCAGGCCACATGCCCTCAACATTGGGAGGGTGTTTTGGGGTGCCCCCCAAAACACCTTGTCCCCATGTTGATGAGGACAAGGGTCTCTTCCCCACAACCCTTGCCCGGTGGTTGTGGGGGTCTGCGGGCAGGAGGCTTATCGAAATCTGGCAGACCCCTTTAACAAAGGGGCCCCCCAGATCCCGGCCCCCCCCCTGTGTGAAATGGTAATGGGGTACCTTGTACCTCTACCATTTCACGAGAAAAAAAAAGTGTCAGTGTAAAAAAAGACAAGAGCCGGTTTTTGACAAGTCCTTTATTATCTTCTTTCTTCTTTCCTTCGGGTTTCTTCTTCCTCCTCTTCTTCTTCCTCTGCTTCTGTCTTGGGTCTTCTATTCCCGCATCTTGCCCGGCGTGTTCTTCCATCTTCTTCCGCTGTCCTTCTCGTCCGCATCTTCTTCTCCTTCTTCTTCTTCGCCGGAGGCGCCGCTTCCAATTGAAATCCCCGCTGTCTGCCGGACCACGCCCCCCCCCTCTGACGCCACGGGCAAGCTCTTAGGAGTGTGCTGCCAGTGCGTCAGAGGGGGGCGTGGTCACAATGTCAGAGGGCGGGCAATTCAATTTGAAGCTTGTGCGCGGCTTTTTCTTTGCCAGAGTCGCCGCTTCCAATTGAATTGCCCGCTTTCTGGAACATGTGACCACGCCCCCCTCTGACGCACAGGCACCACACGGGGACTTTCCTAAGAGCTTGCCCGTGGCGTCAGAGGGGGGGGCGTGGTCCGGCAGACAGCGGGGATTTCAATTGGAAGCGGCCGCTCCGGCGAAGAAGAAGAAGGAGAAGAAGATGCGGACGAGAAGGACAGCGGAAGAAGATGGAAGAACACGCCGGGCAAGATGCGGGAATAGAAGACCCAAGACAGAAGCAGAGGAAGAAGAAGATGGAGGAAGAAGAAACCCGAAGGAAAGAAGAAAGAAGATAATAAAGGACTTGTCAAAAACCGGCTCTTGTCTTTTTTTACACTGACACTTTTTTTTTCTCGTGAAATGGTAGAGGTACAAGGTACCCCATTACCATTTCACACAGGGGGGGGGCCGGGATCTGGGGGGCCCCTTTGTTAAAGGGGTCTTCCAGATTTCGATAAGCCTCCTGCCCGCAGACCCCCACAACCACCGGGCAAGGGTTGTGGGGAAGAGACCCTTGTCCTCATCAACATGGGGACAAGGTGTTTTGGGGGGCACCCCAAAACACCCTCCCAATGTTGAGGGCATGTGGCCTGGTGCGGTTCAGGAGAGGGGGGGGGCCGCGCTCTGTCCCCCCCTCTTTTCTGCGGCCGGCCAGGTCAACGTGCTCGGATAAGGGGTCTGGTGTGGATTTTAGGGGGGACTCCACGCCATTTTTTTTTAAATTTGGGGTGGAGTTCCCCTTAAATTCCACACCAGACCCGAAGGGTCTGGTTATGGATATTTGGGGGGAACCCCACGTCATTTTTTTTTTAAATTGACGGCGGGGTTCCCCTTAATATCCATACCAGACCTAAAGGGTCTGGTTATTGAATTTGGGGGGACCCCCACGCTTTTTTTTCCCTTTTTTTAATGAATGAATTCTCCTGCAATTTCCGGGAGCCGACAATTCATTATTGCCGCGAGTCAGTTTTAAATGGCTTTTTTTTTTTTTTTTTCAGAATGTCATTTTGTGCAAAGACATATTTCTAACCACATGAAAAGTGCGCTTTATTCACCTGCTGACATTCCCCCCCTCCCCCCCCCCCCATGGTACGAATTTTAAAATAATTATTCAAATGACGTGGGGGTCCCCCCAAATTCCATTACAGGCCCTTCAGGTCTGATATGGATATTAAGGGGAACCCCGCCGTCAATTAAAAAAAAAAAATGACGTGGGGTTCCCCCCAAATATCCATAACCAGACCCTTCGGGTCTGGTGTGGAATTTAAGGGGAACTCCACTCCAAATGTAAAAAAAAAATGGCGTGGAGTCCCCCCTAAAATCCACACCAGACCCCTTATCCGAGCACGTTGACCTGGCCGGCCGCAGAAAAGAGGGGGGGACAGAGCGCGGCCCCCCCCTCTCCTGAACCGCACCAGGCCACATGCCCTCAACATTGGGAGGGTGTTTTGGGGTGCCCCCCAAAACACCTTGTCCCCATGTTGATGAGGACAAGGGTCTCTTCCCCACAACCCTTGCCCGGTGGTTGTGGGGGTCTGCGGGCGGGAGGCTTATCGAAATCTGGAAGACCCCTTTAACAAAGGGGCCCCCCAGATCCCGGCCCCCCCCCTGTGTGAAATGGTAATGGGGTACCTTGTACCTCTACCATTTCACAAGTAAAAAAAAATGTAAAGGGTTAAAAACGACAAGAGCCGGTTTTTGACAAGTCCTTTATTATCTTCTTTCTTCTTTCCTTCGGGTTTCTTCTTCCTCCTCCTTCTTCTTCCTCTGCTTCTGTCTTGGGTCTTCTATTCCCGCATCTTGCCCGGCGTGTTCTTCCATCTTCTTCCGCTGTCCTTCTCGTCCGCATCTTCTTCTTGTTCTTCTTCGCCGGAGGCGCCGCTTCCAATTGAAATCCCCGCTGTCTGCCGGACCACGCCCCCCCCTCTGACGCCACGGGCAAGCTCTTAGGAAAGTCCCCGTGTGGTGCCAGTGCGTCAGAGGGGGGCGTGGTCACATGTTCCAGAAAGCGGGCAATTCAATTGGAAGCGGCGACTCTGGCAAAGAAAAAGCCGCGCACAAGCTTCAAATTGAATTGCCCGCCCTCTCACTTGTGACCACGCCCCCCCTGACGCACTTGCAGCACACTCCTAAGAGCTTGCCCGTGGCGTCAGAGGGGGGGGGGCGTGGTCCGGCAGACAGCGGGGATTTCAATTGGAAGCGGCGCCTCCGGCGAAGAAGGAGAAGATGCGGACGAGAAGAACAGCGGGAGGAACAGAAGATGGAAGAACACGCCGGGCAAGATGCGGGCAATAGAAGACCCAAGACAGAAGCAGAGGAAGAAGAAGGAGGAGGAAGAAGAAACCCGAAGAAAAGAAGATAATAAAGGACTTGTCCAAAACCGGCTCTTGTCGTTTTTAACCCTTTACATTTTTTTTTCTCGTGAAATGGTAGAGGTACAAGGTACCCCATTACCATTTCACACAGGGGGGGGGCCGGGATCTGGGGGGCCCCTTTGTTAAAGGGGTCTTCCAGATTTTGATAAGCCTCCTGCCCGCAGACCCCCACAACCACCGGGCAAGGGTTGTGGGGAAGAGACCCTTGTCCTCATCAACATGGGGACAAGGTGTTTTGGGGGGTACCCCAAAACACCCTCCCAATGTTGAGGGCATGTGGCCTGGTGCGGTTCAGGAGAGGGGGGGGCCGCGCTCTGTCCCCCCTCTTTTCTGCGGCCGGCCAGGTCAACGTGCTCGGATAAGGGGTCTGGTGTGGATTTTAGGGGGGACTCCACGCCATTTTTTTTTAAATTTGGAGTGGAGTTCCCCTTAAATTCCACACCAGACCCGAAGGGTCTGGTTATGGATATTTGGGGGGAACCCCACGTCATTTTTTTTTTAAATTGACGGCGGGGTTCCCCTTAATATCCATACCAGACCTAAAGGGTCTGGTTATTGAATTTGGGGGGACCCCCACGCTTTTTTTTTCCTTTTTTTAATGAATGAATTCTCCTGCAATTGCCGGGAGCCGACAATTCATTATAGCCGCGAGTCAGTTTTAAATGGCTTTTTTCCTTTGAAAAATGACATTTTGTGCAGAGACAGTTCTAACCACGGGAAACATGCGCTTTTTCACATGCTGACATTAGAGCCCCCCATGGTACGAAATTTAAAGGAAAATTACACTTTTATTATTGCACTTTTAGCATTATTAAAATCACTGCTCCCGAAAAAAACGGCCGTTTTAAAAAATAAAAAAAGCATTGATACATGTCCCCTGGGGCAGGACTGAGGTCCCCAAAAACTTTTTAGGACAAAACTTGCAGATTAGCCTTTAAAATTCACTATTAAGATTTCCCCCCATAGACTTATACAGGGAGTTCGGCGGCGGCTTTACTTATCAATCACATCGCGCTGCTGCTGCCGCCGGTTCATGCGCCTAATTAGGGATTCATCCAGCGCACTAATTAAGGCATGTACCGGCGCAGCGCAGATTCATTAGTAAATCAGCCCCACTGTCACTGTACTAATGACATTGGCTGAGAAAAGGGTTAACATCTAGGGCGATCAAGGAGTTCAATTTGGGCCTAACAAGGTTTACCGTATGTGCTCTCCCTGCTTTGCAAATGACAGCACAGCCAGGGTGGCTGCAGTATAAGTGTGGCGGGTAGTTCTTTATTGGTTAAATTTTTCAAACTTGTTGATGAAATTCACCCACCCAGAGCTCAGTCTCAGGTGGATGACGAGGTGTTGCATCACACCACTGGTCACACACTTTAACACCACTTCTGCCTAGGGCCCATATAGGGTATTTAGGCGCTTCCTCACGGCCTTTTGTCATAAGGATTCATTGCAGAGCGGTCTACACCTGGGTTACTACGTACTCCTACCAGACTCTTACTTCATGAGTCCAGAGTCCATGAGACCAGACTCTTATTTCACCCACATAAGAATACCCTCACTTGCAGCTCTGCCAAAAGCTCACAGGAACCGGTCATAACACCGGTTTCCTCATCCAATTCTAGTTCTACTTACAAGCAGCTTGACAAATGCAGAATTATCTGCATCTATGCCACAATTCCTCAGTCAGATTATGACAACCAGTTGCCGACCGCCGCACGCCGATGTACTTCGGCAGAATGGCACAGACAAGCAAATGGGCGTACACGTATGTCCCCTTAAATTTTCCACGCAGCAGGCGCGTGCCTGCAGCATTCTCCATGACCATGCCTGCGGGCCCCGCAAACGCGATGTTAGCCGACGGACTGCGATTGCGGCAAAGAGAGGCAGAACAGGGAGATGCCTATGTAAACTAGGCATTTCTCTGTTCTACCTAGTGACATGACAGGGATCTACTGCTCCCTGTCATCGGGAGCAGTGATTGTCATGTCAGTGGTAAGCCCCCCGCCCCCACAGTTAGAATCACTCCCTAGGACACACTTAACCCCTTGAAGTGGTTAATGCAGCCATGTATATCTAGAGCTCAAAAAACACTACTGCTCCTTCTCCCACTCCTACTTCTCTGGTTCTAGAGGCAGTTGAGACATTGTTGTTGGGAGCTTTACCTCGATTGTGTGGTTGAAGAGCAATTACAACTTTTCTCTGCTCGTCTCTTTTTTTGTAGATGCCTTGGGACATGCAGTGGGAGCCAGTACCGTCACAAGACAAGTTCAAGGGTTTTGCCTCAAACCTGTTTACGGTACGAAATTCCAGCAGGATTCATCCTATACTGGACTTAAAATTCCTCAACAAATTCCTTTGAATTTCAAAATGTCACATGGAATCAGGAAGGTCGGTAACTGTGTCTCTCAGACAAGGAGACTACATGGAATCCGTGAACATCCCAGATGCATGTCTACATATTCCTATTTATCCACCTCATCAGCAATTTCTATGGCTAGCAGTGCCAGGCAACTATTTTCCAATTTGTCGCACCACTCTTAGGCCTATCCTCTTCTCCCAGGATGTTCACAATGGTTTAAATTGGCTTTTCCTAAAGGATACATATTGCAGCTCTCAGAAAATTACCACAAGACTCTTCAGTTGCTGCAGGCCTTTGGATGGTTGATACATTTCAATCATACTGCTCTCCAGGCTTCCCCTCTCCTGGAATACTTGTGACTGATCCAAGACTAGGAATGAGCCCGATATTCAAGTCGAACATGAGTTTGACTCGAACATCGGCTGTTCGATCGTTCAAAGATCGAACATTATGGGCCGTTCGTGGCAAGTTCGAGCGGTGTGTGACAGTACCTTGCTGGCTTACGATTGGCCAAGCATGCACTAGGACCCGCATGCTTTGGCCAATAACAGTGCCGTCAGCGAAGAGAGACATAATTGGCCAAAGGCAAGGTGCCTTTGGCTAATTATGGCTCAAGGGGTTAAGTCCACACCCCACAATATAAAAGGCTGCCTGCACGTCGGCCGTGTGTAGTGTGTTGCTGGCATGAGCAGGCGGGCAATTCAGTTAGCTGCAGTGTATTGTAGTGTGTGTGTGTATATATATATATATATATATATATATACACACACACACACTTTAGCTTGATCTCACTGCAGATAGTTCCTGGTGTACTGTTTCTAATATACTTCAGGCAGGCAGTTGATTCAGCTAGCTGCAGTGCAATATATATATATAATATATATAGTCTAGCTAAGCCTATACCTGACTGTAGACCATTCCTGGAGTACGTGTTCAAAGACACTTTCAGGCAGGCGACTCAGTGAGCTGCAGTGTATAAAATATATATCCACTGCATTCTATTCCAGCCAAGCCTATACCTGACTGTAGGCCATTCCTGGAGTGCGTGTTCAAAGACAGTTTCAGGCAGGCAGGTGACTCAGTGAGCTATGGTACATAAAATATATACATACAGTCTCCTACATGATTTGTCCTCTGAACCAGCGGTGCTCCGTAGGCATTCTAAGGGCTACGCAAGCACTCGGGGAAAAACATGCATAGGGGACAGGAGCCACACTGGGGCAGAGATTCTGTCAGCTCTGCAGGGGTAGGCTCAAAGGTGGTTGATGCCACGCCAGCTTCAGCCAGAAATGGTGGTTTGTGACAATGGCACCAACCTCCTCTCCGCCCTCCGACAGGGACACTTAAAGCGGAGCTCCACCCTGATATATAGTTTTTTTTTTAAAATCTGAAAAAAAAAAAAAAAAACCTAAATAGGCTGTTGCTATGCGGAAGTCCCGAATCTGCCCTCACGATCCGCGGTGCTGTTTTCTTCCTCCTCCTCTTCTGGGTGTCTTCTTGTGAATGGGCCACACTGCATTCTGGGAACTGTGTGTATCCCAGAAAGCAGCCGGACCATTCACAAAGCACCGCGTCGCTCGCACATGCGCAGTAGGAAACGGGCAGTGAAGCCACACGGCTTCACTGCCTGTTTCCCTGACTGTGGATGGCGGTGCCGGGATCGAGGATCGGCATCGGCGAGGGCCGTCAGCGCAGGCGCCTAGGACAGGTAAGTGTCCTTATTCAAAGTCAGCAGCTACACTGTTAGTAGCTGCCGACTTTGAAAAAAAAAAATGCGGGTGGAGCTCCGCTTTAACCCACGTTCCCTGTTTGGCTCATGTCCTTAATCTGGTGGTGCAGCGGTTCTTATGCAGGTACCCGTGCTTACAGGCTGTCCTGAGGCAGGCCTGGAAAGTCTGTGGGCATTTCCGCCAGTCATTTAATGCCAGTGCTCGGCTGGCTGACCTTCAAAAGGAATGCAACCTGCCCAAGAACTGCCTCATCTGTGACATGCCCACCAGGTGGAACTCAACGTTGGCAATGCTGCTGCGAACAGCAGAGGGCCATTGATGAGTACCTGTGCGAGTATGGAACCAGGGTCAGGGGAGCTTGGCTTTTTTTCGCCACGCCAGTAGGTCATGATCAAGGATGCATGGACTGTCCTGTCACCATTTGAGTAGGCCACGAGAATGGTGAGCAGTGACATTGCATGCATCAATGATACTGTACCTATTGTCTTCCTGTTGGAGCACACACTGCATGGAATAATGGACAGGGTACTTGAGGCAGAACAGAGGGAGGAAGAGTAGGACTTCCTTGCTGGGAGGAGGTGGCTAAGGATCATATCACCCTTAGTGACCTAGAGGACTCCGGATCGAATGCCTCAGCAAACCTACGGTGCATGGCCTCCCTGATCCTGCAAAGCCTGCAAAAGGACCCTCAGATGTGTGTGATCAAGGAGAGGGATCACTACTGGCTGGCAACCCTTCTTGATCCACGTTACAAGGGTAAGGTTGCGGAAATTATCCAGCCTTTGCAGAGGGAGCAGAGGATGAAACATTTTCGGGAGGCCTTACAGAAAGGTTTGTGCAATGCGTTTCCAGAGCCCGGGAGGTTACAATTTCCTGGTCCTCCTGGACAACGTGTTGCTGAGGCTTTGGTCAGTCACAGAAGGAGCGGTGGAGAAGGTGGCCGTCTGACCGATGCATTGAGACAATTTTTTAGTCCTCCCCAAGGTCTGATCAGTTCCAGCATCCATCGCCAGCGTCTGTTTTACATGGTACAGGAATACCTAGTGGCAAGATCAGACTTGGAGACCTTTCCAACCGAAAATCCACTGGCTTACTGGGTCTTAAGAATGGATCACTGGCCAGAGCTTGCACAGTATACAATTGAGCTACTGGCCTGTTCTGCATCCAGCATTCTTTCGGAACGCACATTCAGTGCTGCTGGAGGCTTTGTAACCGATCACAGAGTGCGCCTGTCCACAGAGTCGGTTGATCGGCTCACCTTCATTAAAATTAATCCGTCTTGGATTACCAGCTACCAAGCACCTGATGCTGATGCCTATGCTGATGCTGAGTGACTATCCTGTTATACTGAGTGACGATCCTATTCCTCCTCAATGTTCATGTTGATAGCTTCTAAGAACATTTTTGGTTCTGGGCACCAGCACCAGTGCCAATTTTTCTGCCCCTGTTCAACAGGGGGCGGGGAATTACAATGTTTGCTGTAATATTTTGCTGAAGGGCTTGTTCCTGCGCTCAACTAGAGTATCTGTGAGGCGTTGCAATGTTGTTGCACCACCACCACTGGCTAAGGCCCAATTTTTCTGCCCCTGTTTAACAGGGGCGTGTAATTATAATTTTTGTTGTAATATTTCACAGCAGGGCACGTTCCTGCGCTCAACAAGAGTATCTGCGAGGCTTTACAGTGTTCTATATTCTACCCCTGTTTAAAAGGGGCGCGTAATTAAAATTTTTGATCCAATATTTCACAGCATTGCTTGTTCCTGCGCTCAACAACAGAATCTGAGGGGTTACAGTGTTGTGGTACCACCACCACTGCCTAAGACCCAATTTTTATCTACAGCTGCGGCATGCGGTTCGGGCACAGTTTCCAATGGTCATACAATTGCAATCACATGTGGTGGAGCGTTTCCTGATCTCTACTGGCGCTGACCGCCTCTTGTCGTCTGTTTACCTTTGTCTGTCTTGTGCAGATGAGGGCAGAGGGAGTAGACTCTTCCAGAAGTGGAAGGAGGATATACCCAACCTGGCAGATGATGACTGGGAGGAGGGTATCCAGCAATATATCCCCCTGATGATCTCAGCTAGGGATAGATATATCCAGCTAAAGTTTCTCCATAGGGCATACTAATCCCCCTCAGAGACTGTCGAGAATTTACCCAGCTCAATCTGATAGATACCCAAAGTGCACCCTGGAGCTGGGAATGTTCTGGCATGTGGTGTGGTCTTGTCCCTATCTGCAGCAGTTCTGGGGAGATGTAGTTTGAACTGTGAACTCTGTGGGTGACTTGAACATAGGGGTTGATCCTCTCATTCTCCTCCTGGGCGTCTGCGACACTGTTACCCCTAACACACATAAAAGGTTGTTCATCTTCTATGCCAGGAAAGCTATAATGACTAAGGCCCCTTTCACATGGGGCAGTGGAGGTGTGGTAGCAGTATAGCAGCGCGATTTTTAGCGCCGATATACCGTCATATTTACCGCGATATTCGGCCACTAGCGGTGCGGTATTAACCCCTGCTAGCGACGGTAAAAGGGGTTAATACCCCGGTTTCCAATTGATTTCAATGGGAAGGAGCGGTATAGGATCGGTAAACACCCCGCTCCTATACCGCTCCAAAGATGCGGCTAGCAGGACTTTTGGAGCAGTCCTGCTAGCGCCCCGCTTCAGTGTGAAAGCCTTCGGGCTCTCACATTGAAGACTATAGGGCACGATTTTTTCAGGCAGTATAGCAGCGCTATTTTTAGCGCTGTACCACCTGAAAAACGCTCCAGTGTGAAAGCACTCTAAGTGGAACCTACAGTGGCACAATGGAGGGCACTGATAGATTCCGTCCTCCCTCTATGAAAACGTACATACATGAGCCATAACTGTCCCAAGAAGTTTAACAAAAATGTAAGGAGCCTGGATGAAAAACTGATAGCTGCTTAGCTTGTATATCACCCCCCCCTTTTCTTCTTCCTTCTCCCCCCCACATCAGGGAATACATTAGGATTATCTCACTGACTACAGTGGACCGCATAGGTCCAAATTAAAAACTGTTTACCCACAATGTAGACCCATCTCTTACTGCACTATGAAATAGACTGTATTGTTTTCTGTTGTTAAAGAAACACGAAAGTTAACCTGTTGGACTCTAATGCTGCGCACACACGACCGTTTTTCATGACGAGAAAATTTCAATTTTTTAAATTGGGCGTTAAAAGCGGTCATGTGTAGGCTTCAGAACATTTTTCTCAACGAGAAAAATGGGCATTAAAAATTTAGAACATGCTCTATTTTTTCTCGTCGTGAAAAACGGTCATGTGTACGCTTTAACGTTAGGGAAAAAAACGCGCATGCTCAGAAGCAAGTTATGAGAAGGGAAATTTGCATTATCAGCCCAAAGGGTAGCGGCATTTGAATGGAACTTCCCCTTTATAGTACTGTCGTACGTGTTGTACGTCACCGAAACGGAGAACAGGGATGCACCAGACCCCTGCTGTGAGCCGCTCTGCACAACAGTGACATCAGACTGAGGGGATACAACTATTTTTGATACAAATTGCTGCAGGATAACAGCTGGAGGGGAGCATACAAGATTGGCTCTCATACTGACGGGGAGGGGAGAGAGGAGAGAGAAGAGGCTCAGAGCGGAGTGACAGGCACGTAAACTGACCACGTAATCAGGGCTCAGCAGCCCTGATTACTGTGGTCAGTTTAGACTGGGGGACACAGGAACTTACAGCCACTTTAAGACCAGTTCCTGCTCTGATGCAAGGGACACATTGGGGTTGATGTACAAAAACCATAGAGTGCAAAATCTGGTGCAGCTGTATATGGTAGCCAACCAGCTTCTAACTTCAGCTTGTTCAATTAAAGGGGTTGTAAAGGATTTTTTTTTTCCCTAAATAGCTTCCCTTACCTTAGTGTAGTCCTCCTTCACTTACCTCATCCTTCGATTTTGCTTTTAAATGTACTATGTTCTTCTGTCTTTAACTCAACACCGTAATGTGAGGTTTTCTCCCTGGTGTGGAGGGAGGGGGCGAGCAGGAGTGTCAGGACGCCCACTAACACAAAGCTCCTTTCTCTATCTGCAAAGTAGAGAGTGTCCTGACTTGCCTGCTCACCCCCTCCCCCCTCAAGAGGCTTTCTCCACCCCAGGGAGAAAGCCTCGCATTACGGTGTTGAGTTACAGACAGAAGAACCGGAAGTGAGCAATTCTCAGAAGAAATAAGGACATTTAAAAGCAAAATCGAAGGATGAGGTAAGTGAAGGAAGACTGCACTAAGGTAAAGGAAGCTATTTAGGGAAAAATGTTTTCCTTTACAACCCCTTTAAGCTTTGACAAATAAAACTGGAAGCTGATTGGTTTCTACAGTCAGGTCCATAAATATTGGGACATTGACACAATTCTAATCTTTTTGACTCTATACACTATACACAATAGATTTGAAATGAAACGGACGAAGATGTGCTTTAACTGCAGACTTTCAGCTTTAATTTGAGGGTATTTACATCCAAATCAGGTAAACAGTGTAGGAATTACAATAGTAACTATAGACCTGTTAGTTTAACTTCTATAGTTGGAAAGATACTGGAACGTTTAATAAAAGACCACGTGGATGAGTTCTTGCTGGAAACAAACTATTTAAGCAGCAGACAGCATGGATTCATGAAGGACAGAAGTTGTCAGACAAACCTGATTTCCTTTTATGAAGAGGTAAGTAAAACCCTGGACAGAGGCGTGGCAGTGGACGTGGTATACTTGGATTTTGCAAAAGCGTTCGATACAGTTCCCCACACACGGCTCATGTGTAAGGTAAGGTCTACAGGATTAGATATATCAGTTTGTAAATGGATAGAAAACTGGCTGAAAGACAGAATTCAGAGAGTTGTGGTTAATGATTCTTACTCTGAATGGTCCAAGGTTATCAGCGGTGTACCCCAAGGTTCAGTGTTGGGTCCCTTACTTTTCAATATATTTATAAATGATATTGGGTCTGAGATCAAAAGTAACATTTCTGTTTTTGCAGATGACACCAAGCTATGCAGTGGAATAAGGTCCTTGCAGGATGTCTCCAATTTACAAGCCGACCTCAATGCTCTGTCTAATTGGGCGACTAAGTGGCAGATGAGGTTTAATGTTGATAAATGTAAAGTTATGCACTTGGGGGCTAAGAATATTCATGCATCATACATGCTAGGGGGAGTACAACTGGGGGGATCTGTAGTGGAGAAGGATCTGGGGGTTTTAGTTGATAATAAGCTCAATAATGGCATGCAATGCCAAGCTGCGGTTTCCAAAGCGAGCAAAGTCCTTTCTTGTATTAAGAGAGGTATGGACTCCAGAGATAGAGATATCATTTTGCCCCTGTACAAATCATTAGTAAGACCTCATCTGGAATATGCAGTCCAGTTTTGGGCACCAGTTCTCAAAAAGGATATCGGAGAACTGGAGAAAGTGCAGAGAAGGGCAACCAAACTGATAAGAGGCATGGAGGAGCTCAGCTATGAGGAAAGATTAGAGGAACTGAATTTATTCACTCTTGAGAAGAGGAGAATAAGGGGGGATATGATCAACATGTACAAATACATAAGAGGTCCATATAGTGAACTTGGTGTTGAGTTATTCACTTTAAGGTCAACACTGAGGACAAGGGGGCACTCTTTACGTCTGGAGGAAAAGAGATTTCACCTCCAAATACGGAAAGGTTTCTTCACAGTAAGAGCTGTGAAAATGTGGAACAGACTCCCTCCAGAGGTGGTTCTGGCCAGCTCAGTAGATTGCTTTAAGAGAGGCCTGGATTCTTTCCTAAATGCACATAATATAACTGAGTACTAAGTTTTGTAGGTAAAGTTGATCCGGGGTAAATCCGATTGCCTTTCGGGGGATCAGGAAGGAATTTTTTCCCCTCCGGTAGCAAATTGGATCATCGCTCTGCTGGGGTTTTTTGCCTTCCTCTGGATCAACTGTGGGTATGGAGTTGGGTGTATGGGAGGATGTACTGTGTTTTACTTTGTTTTATTTTTATTTTTTTTTATGGTTGAACTGGATGGACTTGTGTCTTTTTTCAACCTGACTAACTATGTAACTATGCCTCACACTTTTTAAGGGACCAAAAGTAATGGGACAATTGGCTGCTCTGTTGTTCCGTGGCCAGGTTTGTGTTATTCCCTCATTATGCCATTTACAAGGAGCAGATAAAAGGTCCAGAGTTTATTTCAAGTGTGCTATTTGCATTTAGAATATGTTGCTGTCAACTCTCAATATGAGATCCAAAGAGCTGTCACTATCAGTGAAGCAAGCCATCATTAGGCTGAAAAATCAAAACAAACCCATCAGAGAGATAGCAAAAACATTAGATGTGGCCACATATAATACTATACGCAAAAGTGCTGGCAACAAGGTTAAAAAACCTGATGCTGGACTTAATAAACAAAGACCCAGTAGGGTTTGTCTCTGGTAGGGAGGGAAAAGACAATAGCATTAGAACTATGTTATTAATATGTGGAGGCCAAAAGAAGAAACCCTCAGTCTTACTCATGTCAATTGAGGCAGAGAAAGCATTTGACAGGGTAGACTGGGGGTTTCTATGGCTAGGGTTAAGGTGAATGGAGGTATGTAGTCCGCGTTTGAGATGTTTACCGGTACAGGACAAGGCTGCCTGCTCTTGCCCCTCCTGTATATAATCGCATTGGAGCCGTTGTTGGAAAAAATAAGGAAAAATGTGGACATAGGAGGTACACAAAGTGGCCGCGTACGCGGACGACATACTTCAATATATGACCAAGCCTAGGGTGTCATTACCAAATATCATAAAAGAAATTAAAGACTACGGTGAGCTCACAAACTTTAAGATAAACCCTACTAAAACTGTAATATTAAATTTAGGAATAGAGAAGAATGAGGCAATAGCATTACAACAGGAATTTCTGTTCTCTTGGGAGACAGAGGCATTAACCTATTTGAAAATAAAACCCCCACGTTGGAAAAAATATACTGTGCCAATTTTATCCCACTACTGAATGAAGTGAAAGCAGATATAAAAAATAAAAAAAATCTATCGAGGAGACAGATCTCTTGGATTAGAAGGATAAACTTATTAAAAATGGTGATTGTACCAAAAATTCTATATAAATGACATATGCTCCCAATAGAGATACCCCAATCTTTTTTTAAAGTTATAAAAACTATTATTTTGAAATATATTTGGCAGAATAAAAAAGCCAGAATAAGTAATATGCTCTATGAAAAAAAAGAAAGGACAGCAGGCAGTCCCCGATATTAAAAGATATCATACAGCGATTATAATGGCAAGGTTATTAGAATGGGCTAATATAAATACAAAGAAGAGATGGATAAAAATTGAAAACACATATTGCACAACACCGTTAGGCCGCGTACACACGATCAAATCTATCTGCTGGAAACGGTCTGACAGACCGTTTCAGCAGACAGATTCGATCGTGTGTACGGACGGACAGACAGATTTTTCCAGCAGACAGGTTTTAAAATCTGTCTGCTGGGAATCCGTCCGCCCGACATGTCTGCTGATTAGTACGGTGCGGTGACGTGGCGGCGTCAACGTCATCGCCATCGCCACGTCACCGCAGGGATTTTGGTTTGATCGTGTGTACAGCGATCAAACCAAAACAGCCCAGCAGACAAATCTGATCAAATCGGTCAGATTTATTTTGTCGTGTGTACGCAGCCTTAGGGAAAAAACATATGGATCCCACTAAAAAATAGAACATTAGGCACAAATATGCACAATTTAACTAGAACTGTATTTGGAATAAATAATATCGACAGGAGAAGTGGAGATATAATTCTCCCCTTATCCCGTTGACAGGAATGAGTTTCTTTGTTCCAGGAAATGGGACACGGATGGGAAGGCAAATGGGGGATGCACAATTAAGATATAGTAAAACAAGGAAAAATAAGGACTAGAGTAGATTTAATATCAGCACACGGGTGGCAGCAAGTAAACGAATGGGAATTTTTACAACTTAAAACACTTGGGCCTCGTACACACGATCAAATCTATCTGCTGCAAATGGTCTGGAAGCGGAAGTGTTTTACTTCCTGGTGCGGTGACGTGGCGGCGTCAACGTCACCGCGCTGTCTGCTGGCGGGGATTTTGGTTTGATCGTGTGTACAGCGATCAAACCAAAACAGCCAGCAGACAAATCTGATCAAATCGGTCTGTCAGACCGATTTGAACAGATTAATTTGCTTGTGTGTACGGGGCCATAGTTGACACAATACCCCAACCAATTAGGGATGAGAAAACACTGAACACAATTGAAAAACTTTGTAATCTTAAAACGCCTTTGAGGCATGGAACATTTCAAATGTACGATATATTAACAGAATTAGAAGGAAAGGGGACGCTACCCTTCATAGAAAAATGGGAACAAGAACTAGAGAGAAAGTTAGAGGAAAAACAAATGATAGAAGCAGTTCATAGCTATGCAACTGATATTACTACGATAGAAGCCAATTATAAATGTATGGTATGATGGCATCTGACCCCCAAGAGAATGAATCAATTTCAGCCAAATAGTTCATCACTGTGTTGGAGATAATGTAAACAGAGGGGAACAACAATACACATTTGCTGGGGGTGTCCGAAAATAAAAGAGTATTGGCACAGTGTATTAGACTACGTGGAGGAGATAACAGGGGGAAGGATCCCACAAAATGCTTGGAATGTGCTGTTTCACGGGACCAATAAAACAAGAAAACAATATAAAGAATCTTTGGTCCCTTTACTGCTCAACGCTGCAAAAGCTTTGATTCCAAAAAAGTGGCTCCAAGTAGAGAAGCCAACTGTAAAAGAATGGATACAGAGAGTAGACTATTTCTCCAAAATGGAGTACTTATGCAGCGGAGATCAGGGAACAGAGGAACGATATAGACTGTTTGAAAGCTGTCCATTTCTTCCAGGTTAAACAGAGCACTACGTAGTAGCTATGAAAGAAACGGACTAGGGTCGAGACAACATAAGAAGGCAGAAATGTCAGATCTAGGGAGAGTGGGGTGGGATAAATTATTATGGATGTTATGTAAAGTATTGTCTAGTATGAATATGTCTTATGTATGGAAATAATTTTTGTATCGCTTTTTTATATAATTCAATAAAATAAATATTAAATAATAAAAAAAAAAGGTGTGGCAAAATCAACTGTTTGGAACGGTGAGCTCAGCAACACCAAAAGACCCAGAAGATCACGGAAAACAGCTGTGGTGGATGACCAATGAATTCTTTCCCTGGTGAAGAAAACATCCTTCACAACAGTTGGCCAGATTAAGAACACGCTCCAGGAGGTAGGTGTATATGTGTCAAAGTAAACAATCAAGAGAAGACTTCACCAGAGTGAATACAGAGGGTTCACCACAAGATGTAAACCGTTGCTGAGTCTCAAAAACAGGAAGGCCAGATTAGAGTTTGCCAAAAATCTAAAAGAGCCTTTACAGTTCTGGAACACTATCCTATAGACAGATGAGACCAAGATTAACTTGTACCAGAGTGATGGGAAGATAAGAGTATGGAGAAGAAAAGCAACTGCTCATGATCCAAAGCATACCACCTCATCAGTGAAGAATGGTGGTGGTTGTGTCATGGCGTGGGCATGTATGGCTGCCAATGGAACTGGTTCTCTTGTATTTAATAATGATGTGACTGCTGTGTCAGCAGGATGAATTCTGAAGTGTTTTGGGCAATATTATCTGCTTATATTCAGCCAAATGCTTCAGAACTCATTGCACGGCGCTTCACAGTGCAGATGGACAATGACCCGAAGCATACTGCGAAAGCAACCAATCACCTGACCTGAATCCGATTGAGCATGCATTTCACTTGCTGAAGACAAAACTGAAGAAAAAATGCCCCAAGAACAAGCAGGAACTGAAGACAGTTGCAGTAGAGGCCTGGCAGAGCATCACCAGGAATGAAGCCCAGCGTCTGGTGATGTCTATGCATTCCAGACTTCAGGCTGTAATTGACTGCAAAGGATTTACAACCAAGTATTAAAAAGTGAAAGTTTGATCTATGATTTATGATACCTGTGGTCATATTTAGGGGAGCACCATCATTACGCCATAAGCTGGCACCTAATGTTATTGACCCCCCCCTGTACCGTATCCTTTTTTCAAACTATGAAGGGCTTTTTTCCTTGCAGGAAATGCAACATCTGCAAGGTCAACCAGTTTCAAGGACGGAAAATAGAATCCTTTCATTCGACGCAGACATTAAAATCTTACCCTATCGACTCCTTTATTACATGCTCTAGCGACCATGTTATCTATCTTGTCCAATGTCCCTGTGCTAAACAGTACATTGGACGTACTAAGAGGGAAGTACATGTGCAATTAGAGGAACACGTAGGCAATATTAGACAAGGGTTTCCCAAACATAACCTATCCAAGCATTTTGCTCAGCACCATAACAAAAACTTGGAGGGGACCGTGTTTATCCCTATCGTGAAATTACAACCACACTGGAGAGGTGTCAATAAAGTTCGCTCCATCTCTAGAATTGAGACCCAGTGGATCTCTAACATGAAATGTTATACACCGCATGGCCTCAATGTTGATTGGGATGTAAACAGTTTCATTAATAATGAAACTGGAATAGGGTTTTGATTCATCATCAAAAAAATAAAAATATTTTTTTTTCTTATTTCTATATTTTTTTTGAGTTTTTTTTATTTCAAGGTACTTTTTAAGCATTTTTATAAATAAATATTAATCATTAATGTATTTACAGTGCCTCCAAATATCTGTATATTATTGACAATTATTATTGTACATCTTGGTGTTTTCTTCCTGTTCTCCCTGCGCTGTCTGTTTGATTGTGTTTATATATTTTTTACTTCTCTCCTCCTTCTCCCATTCTGCCACAAGATGGCAGCATTCTGTCTCCGGGCTTTAGGTCAAGTATCTGTTTACTTTGAGCTTGCCCATTGTAGTGTAGCCCTTCCGCTCGTTTTCCCACTTTCAAAATAGTGGAAGAGCGGTATTTAAGGGCAGACGTGATGACGGAGACGCAGCAGCCAATCCCCAACGACGTCAATCTGTGACGAAATGCGTAGGTGTGGCCTGCGTCCCGACGCCCATCACGTCACCCATACAGCAAACAGAGACAGCGGGAGGACACGAGAAGACGCCAAGATCGCTCGTTCACATAGGCGGATGCCATATTCCATGCATGTGATGCCGTTCTTTATGTAAGTGCATTACTTTTTATTAAAACCATCCTTTTTTTTTTTTTTTTATAAATTCTTTATTTTCTACTTTTTTTTTTCCTTTACAAAGTTTCAAGTTACACATTAACATATTTCTTAACGTTCATTTGGATCAATTATAACCAAGATAGAGAGAGATCGAGAGAGAAAATAAGTAAATAATAATAATTGATAATTAGCTGAAAAGGAGGAAGCAAATAAACCCCCTTCCCTTCAGCTCCTCTCTCCCTCTCCCTAGCTTCTATGGATTAGTGTACCCTCTTATTTCTTACCGGTCTAGTCCCCCCCTGTTTCACCGCCCTCCCAAAAAAAAAAAAAACATTTCTCCTTTCCCTTTTCCCCTTCTTTTTTAAAAGGGGGTTTCCTTGTCCACCCCCCCATCGGCCATCTCTCCCCCTCTCGCTCGTCTAACCCCCCTCCTCCTCCCTGTACTTTAGATATGGAGCCCATATCTTCCGGTATCTCTCATCTTCATCCTTCAATGTCAGTGTGAGATTTTCCATTATTTGAATCTCCGCCACTCTCGCAATCCACTGAGCTTTAGATGGGGAGATCTCTTGCTTCCACAGGATCGGGATACATGCTCTCGCAGCTATAATGAGATGTCTTAACAGCGAATTTTTGTATTTTTCTACTGAGACTGGGATATCTAGTAATAGCACCGCTGCTGGTCTACCTTCTAAGTTAACCCCTGTGATTTTTTGGATCGTTTCTAACACTGTTTCCCAGAATTCTTTTATTTTTGCGCATTCCCAAAAAATATGCAATAGTGTCCCTTCTGCTGCATGGCATCTCCAGCACCTATCTGAGATCTGCGGGTATATACGATGTAATACTGTTGGTGTTCTATACCACCTTGTTAAGATTTTATAACTCCCCTCCTCATATTTGCTTGCCACAGAGGCTTTATGAGTAAACCGGAGAATCCTGTTTTTTTGTTCTTGGGAGAATGTTAATCCCAGCTCGTTCTCCCATGCTTGCAAGAACGGGAGTTCTTGTGGTATTTCTAAAACCATCCTTTTAACAAAGTTACACTATGGAGATTCTTTATTTTCTCTCCCTTCTGTGACACATGTGAGAGCCATATCCAAGACTTCTTCAGAGGTGGATGTATCCATAGTCTTGCTGGGAGACTGTAAACAAATCCAGGGCTTATTTTAACTGCTGGTGTAGTCATATCTGTCTGGTAAGAAGACTGCAACACTAAATCACTTGGGTGTTTCATCTGGTGGACAGATTACTTGGATTTCTCTACTACTGCACTATTTATCATCAGTGTTTTCACTTTGGAAATCAACTCTCTTGAGACGTATATTTCAGTCAATGTCTGTTCCCTTTCTATTCACTTATTATATTGTGGACTTTGGGATTATCAATATCCATTTTTAGTTTTAAATGATTTTATGTTCATTGCCTAGCTCACTGCTCACACATTCTTGTACATGTACATTTATATTCAGTGTTTCACTATCTGAATTTTCATATTTATGTTTTTGCGCCGTACCTCTCCCTTTTTACTTTCTTTCTTAATTTGTATCTACAATTTTTGGTACTGGCAGCACTTACGATTTTCTCATTTCTGCGCAGTGTTTTTTTTCATATAGAAATTTATTTTCTTGAAAAAAATGTTTTTACTTCTAACTTTGATACCGCCACATTGCAGCGAAATACCATGGATATTTTTGAGTATAGATCCCAGCACAGTATCAATACTGAAGGAGTCTTTAATGGTAATGCTGAACAGCTGGATGAGATAGGGGGTACCTTTATTAGACTTAAGAACCTCCTCGTCTCTGAATTACATACCAGCTGGGATATAGCATATCTTGACCAATATGTGAAACAAAAAATGGTTCCACGTAGTCTCAGGTGGGATGTTAGCCCCCAAAGAGGTGAAACTGATCTCACAGGATGGTTCACTTATTTTAATGAGACAGGTATACAATTTTTACAATTTTTATTAGCTAAAAAGCATAATAAGCTTAAGTCTTTGAATGATGAGATTTGTATTCTGAAAGATAAACTGGTTCCTTGTAAGGAACAAGAAATTTACATACAAAGATCAGGACAACTTAAAACCTTTCTAGAGAAGGAGGACCTTGACCAAAAGATAAAGAAAAAAAAGAAATATAATCGTGATCTCACTGATTATTCCAATCATATGGTTTTTAGATGGCAAGCCAATGAAAATGGAGGGGAAGACACTGAAGTGACTCCTAACACCTCCCCACCTAATTTAACAGCCCCCAATGGAGGCACCAATTCTGCTGCCCCACAAGTGTCAACTGGGGGACTTTTAAGATGGGGACAAAATGTAACAAACAATAACCCACCAGGCTACACTGCAGTTAAACCAAAACGTAGGAACAAAAAAGGTAAACACGATAGAGCTGGTGTCTATGCTAATCATCCAGAGACCCAATATGACACTCGGGCACCTGTGAGTAGACCCCCAGCATGGAGGGACTCCCCTAGTAATAGACCTACAGCATGGAGGGACCCCCAAAACCAGGATCAGACTCATGGTGGATATGATGATCAATTAAATTATTTGCCACCATACACAGCTGACCAAGGTTATGGTTATCAAGGTGATGCTCTATATGATCAGTATACCCCAAGTTCTAATCCGGTACCTATCCGAAATAGATTTAATATCCTGTCACAGCGCCAGGAGCAACCTCCCGGGACCGATACAGGTAACACCTGGCATTCTAGTCAATATACAGAACCAACCACTCGTCCCAGACAGGGAGAACTAGGACCTCCAATGAATCGTAATAGGGGAGACCAGCCACGTTTTTTTCCCTTGGCCAACATTCGACCCAAAAGGGGTCAAAAGGAAGGAGAGGAACGAGAAGGGGTAGGAGGGTCCAGGCTAAGAAAAAGGAAACAATAAATATTAGTGAAGTCTTTAATCTAAGCCCCAGAGATTGAGGGATAGTCAAGACTTCCAAAATAATCTCAAATCCATCTGCGAACGCAATGATATTGTGATTCGACCTGCGGATAAGGGGGGGGGGGGGGTAGTCATCCTTGGTAAGGCTGACTACCAGATGGAGATGAATAGGCTACTTGCAGACGAGGCTACTTATACTCGATTGGCATGCAACTAAATTTAAAAAAGCCCTAATAGAATTATTGGATGAAGGATCCTCATTGGGGATACTAAATAAGAAAGAAAGAGCTTTTCTTATTCCATCTGCCCCAAGAATCCCAGTAATGTATCATTTACCCAAAATTCACAAAAGCTTTCAAAACCCTCCCGGCCGCCCAATCATCAGCGGTATTGATTCAATTACAGCAAGAACTGGGAAATACATAGATGAATTCCTTCAACCATTGGTGACCCATACTCCTTCCTACCTTAGGGATACCACACAGGTACTCAATCTCCTGGCCGGCATTGTCTGGAAAGAGGGCTATACTATGGCCACCGCCGATGTTAATTCTCTTTACACCATCATCTCACACAAACAAGGCCTTGAAGCTGTACGATTCTACTTAGACCGTGATCCTTCCCTCTGTATCCTACAAAAGGATTTTATCATTAATCTTATTATTTTTGCCACTACACATAATTATTTTTGGTTTGATAGCAATTTCTATCTGCAAAAATGCGGCGTAGCCAAGGGGGCTAAATTTGACCCCAGTTTGGCAAATTTATTCATGGCTCATTGGAAAATGGAGGTTATCAATCATAACCCCCCCAAGGAGCTACGTCTTTGGAAAAGATATATAGATGAGGTCTTGATCCTGTGGGAGGGTGACCTCCCATCGTTAGAATCTTTCATCTCTCTGCTTAACACCAATAACAGAGGTATATATCTGAAATCGGAAGCCAGTCAAACTCAAATCCATTTCCTTGACCTCAACATTTATGTAAAAGATGTAGTTTTCTTTACTAATACATATTTTAAGGAGACTGACAGAAACAGTTACATTCCCCTCACCAGCTGTCACCACCCGACCTGGCTTAAAGCTGTTCCATAAAGCCAATTTCAAAGGATTAGACGGAACTGTACTAGTGTAATCGAATATTAACAACAGGCCCTGATACTCAAAACCAGGTATCTTGAAAAGGGATATGATGAATCTGAAATAGATGACACTATCCATAAGGTTGAAAATATGGACAGAAAAGCCATGCTGACCACCCAAGGACGAACCAAACGTATCCTGGACAACCGTTATGGGTGTTAGATGATTACGGGGTTCTCCAACCAATATTTTTCTGTTAGGAAGATTTTCAATAAATATTGGAACATCTTAAAGAATGATAGAGTACTCTGTCCTGCTATTCCTGATAAACCTGTGGTCATATTTGGGGGAGCACCATCATTACGCCATAAGCTGGCACCTAATGTTATTGACCCCCCCCCGTACCGTATCCTTTTTTCAAACTATGAAGGGCTATTTTCCTTGCAGGAAATGCAACATCTGCAAGGTCAACCAGTTCCAAGGACGGAAAATAGAATCCTTTCGTTCGACGCAGACATTAAAATCTTACCCTATCGACTCCTTTATTACATGCTCTAGCGACCATGTTATCTATCTTGTCCAATGTCCCTGTGCTAAACAGTACATCGGACATACTAAGAGGGAAGTACATATGCGATTAGAGGAACACGTAGGCAATATTAGACGAGGGTTTCCCAAACATAACCTATCCAAGCATTTTGCTCAGCACCATAACAAAAACTTGGAGGGGACCCTGTTTATCCCTATCGTGAAATTACAACCACACTGGAGAGGTGTCAATAAAGTTCGCTCCATCTCTAGAATTGAGACCCAGTGGATCTATAACATGAAATGTTATACACCGCATGGCCTCAATGTTGATTGGGATGTAAACAGTTTCATTAATAATGAAACTGGAATAGGGTTTTGATTAATAGGAATAGGGTTTTGATTCATCATCAAAAAAAAAAAAAATTATTTTCCTTATTTCTATTCTTTTTTAGAGTTTTTTATTTCAAGGTACTTTTTAAGCATTTTTATAAATATTAATCATTAATGTATTTACAGTGCCTCCAAATATCTGTATATTATTGACAATTATTATTGTACATCTTGGCGTTTTCTTCCTGTTCTCCCTGCGCTGTCTGTTTGATTGTGTTTATATATTTTTTACTTCTCTCCGCCTTCTCCCATTCTGCCACAAGATGGCAGCATTCTTTCTCTGGGCTTTAGGCTAAGTATCTGTTTACTTTGAGCTTGCCCATTGTAGTGTAGCCCTTCCGCTAATTTTCCTACTTTCAAAATGGTGGAAGAGCGGTATTTAAGGGCGGACGTGATGACGGAAACGCAGCAGCCAATCCCCGACGACGTCAATCTGTGACGAAACGCGTAGGTGTGGCCTGCGTCCCGACGCCCATCACGTCACCCATACAGCAAACAGAGACAGCGGGAGGACATGAGAAGACGATGAGATCGCTCGTTCACATAGGCGGATGCCATATTCCATGCAGGTGATGCCGTTCTTTATGTAAGTGCGTTACTTTTTATTAAAACCATCCTTTTAACAAAGTTACTATGAGGATTCTTTATTTTCTCTCCCTTCTGTGACACATGTGAGAGCCATATCCAGGACTTCAGAGGTGGATGTATCCATAGTCTTGCTTGGAGACTGTAAACAAATCCAAGGCTTATTTTGACTGCTGGTGTAGTCATATCTGTCTGGTAAGAAGACTGCAACACTAAATCACTTGGGTGTTTCATCTGGTGGACAGATTACTTGGATTTCTCTACTACTGCACTAATTATCATCAGTGTTTTCACTTTGGAAATCAACTCTCTTTGGACTTATATTTCAGCCAATGTCTGTTCCCTTTCTTTTCACTTATTATATTGTGGACTTTGGGATTATCAATATCCATTTTTAGTTTTACTTATAAATGATTTTATGTTCATTGCCTAGACGTTAGCTCACTGCTCACACATTCTTGTACATGTACATTTATATTCAGTGTTTCACTATCTGAATTTTCATATTTATGTTTTTGCGCCGTACCTCTCTCTTTTTACTTTGATTTATGATTGTTACTCCTACACCGTTCACCTGATACACCTGATGAATATCCTCAAATTAAAGCTGAAAGTCTGCAGTTAAAGCACATTCTGTTTGTTTCATTTCAAATCAATTGTGGTGGTGTATAGAGACAAAAAGATTAGAATTGTGACGATGTCCCAATATTTATGGACCTGACTGTATGCAGAGCTGCATCAAATTTCTGCACTCCGGTTTTAGTAAATCATCCCCAATGTGTTCCTTGTCCCAAAGCAGGAACCGATCTTAACACCTTACCAAACCAGTGTCTGAAACTATAACCAAACTACACATACATTAGGTAGCGCTTCACATACTAATACCTGTAGTGATTCAAAGTGAATAAATGTGTAATAAGTTCTAAATAACCACAATGACACACACATTATATATATATATATATATATATATATATATATATATATATATATATTATGAAATGAAAAGCAGTCCCAAAGCAAGTCCTTCACATCAGTGTATGTGATAGATCACCAATCGTGTCTATATATGACCAATAATATCCCTTTCATGCAGTGCTCGTGACCACCATTCCCACAGATGATTGACATGCAAAGTTCAAATGGTTGATAACGACTCCAGATGTATCCTATGATAGTCTTGCTCCAGGTTCTTCTAAGACACTCCCTCCAACAGTCACCCATTAAAAAGAAAGGCCAGCAATAATGCTGTATTTCTACACCTTCAAATTAAAACTATTTAAAATACTCACAAACACAATATGAGATGATTTCAATAGTAAAACCAGCCATCAGTGTGACCACTTTCCCTGCATGAGCCAGATGATTGGCATCATACCACCTTGCGGTACAGCTCACTACCTCAACGTCACTACCAAGTTAACGTGCTTGCATCACTTCTGGTCCTTCGTTCAGGAATGCCTTGACGCTCATATCATCCATGAAGGCCGCCTCATAGGGCCATAACACCATCTACAGCATTTGACAAAAACAGAATTATTTATGTCCCAAATTCTAGGACACACTACAGCTTTTTTTTTTGCAACCATCTTTGTCCAGGGCTCAAAAATATCCCATCTCTTCTACTCCCATTTCTCAACCAGAGTAAGACCATTAACATGATGATAAGGTGCTTTGGGGGGGGGGGGAGGTGCTTCCCATGTTGAGGACAAGTGACCAGGTATGGTTCAGGAGGGCTCGCTCGCCCCCCCCCCCTCTTTCTTGGCCTACCAGGCTGCTTGCTTGGATAAGGGTCTGGTATGGATTTTGTGGGCGACCTCATGCCAATTATTTTAAAAATGTTGGTGTGGAGTTCCCCTTAAAGTCTATACCAGACCCAAAGGGCCTGATATGGATTGGGGGGGCCATGCCATTTTTTTCTTAATTCTGATATAGGGTTTAGCCACTTTAATGCACTGTATTATATACTCTACTGCCAGGATCAGTGGCTAAGGTGACCAGACACGTAGCTACACAAGGGAACTGAGACCAAACAAAGGATATATATATTAAGTGATATTTATTTACAGTGAGAATACACCAACAAACACACAGCAACCAATGAAAACATAAACCACTCCAGCAAACAAGAATAACTAATAAACCTAATAGCTAACTATATACAATATCTACAACAAGGGAAAAGGCAACAGGGATGCAAGGAAAAGGACACGGCTGGGGACAAGAGCATAGAACAAGGCAAGAAGGATCAGGACAAGGACAGGTGGGCAGCACAAGCTGGTAGCAGACAGGAAGGGACCAGAATCTTGATGCACTGGGGGAAGGGAGGAGCAGCCTTAAATATCCCGGCAGCTGGAGCCAGGTGTGGCTGATCATATCCTACTGGTATCTAGGAGACACCTGCTGATGGACACTGGAACTGCAGCAAACGCAGACAGATTCCCCACCTTAAGGAGCGGCCTCTGGACGCTCCATGGGGCCCCACCACCAGGATCTGCAAGCTAACTGAGCACTCCACTGTCTGAAGGCCTGGTGAGAACCCCGCCGCCGGGATCCCAAAACTGTCTGGGTTCTCTGCTGGTCAGATCCCTAAGGAGGCGCAACACCAAAGGTATATTCTTAAAAGCAGCCTGTGTCCCAATGCTGGGACACCAAAGGACACCCGACTGCCCAATGCCAGAGTCCCTGGTCCGTGCAGGTGCCCCAATGCCAGGGCATTCCTTCACAACTGGACCTTCTCTCCCTCTGTTACTAGAGGCCACTCTGTACTGTACCTGTCCCTCAGGTCTACCTAGCGCATATGTTACCCCACCAGGGTCCCCAAATGCACCAGGGATCTCAGAGAGGACCCCTGGGTCAGGACAAAGCTCAAATGGAACACTGTCATTTCCCATGGGATCTCCACTACCGGGGCTGTAACACCAGATTTGGCTCTCGAGTTTAACGGGGAGATCTGGACCATCTGGCCTTGGCACAACAGGCTGCAAAAAGAACTCGGGATGAGCAAATGTAGGGATCTTGACCCACCCAGACAACCCCTTTAGGCCACATAGCACTGGATTTTTAGAAGCCTCAGAAACATCAGTAGTTAGGAGTTTACCCCAATCAGAGACCAGCTTAACAGCAAGTAAATATTCGGCATAGTCCAGAGGGGCGGCAGCCCCGGAATCGGCATAGTCCAGAGGGGCGGCAGCCCCGGAATCGGCATAGTCCAGAGGGGCGGCAGATACCAGACCAACAGGCTGTGCAGCGGGCACATCAGACTGGGCAGCAGCCCGGGAAACAGCATAGTCAAGCTGGTCAGCGGCAGCCCAGAAACGCGCTGTGGCAAGCTTGGCAACAGATTGCAGATGACCCGCAGCAGGCTTTGCAACAGACGGCAGCATGGAGGAGGACTGGATCGTGTCAGCAGGCGGCAACATGGAGGAGGACTGGATCGCGTCAGCAGGCGGCAACATGGAGGACTGGACCGCGTCAGCAGGCGGCAACATGGAGGACTGGAACGCGTCAGCAGGCGGCAACATGGAGGAGGACTGGAACGCGTCAGCAGGCGGCAACATGGAGGAGGACTGGATCGCGTCAGCAGGCGGCAACATGGAGGAGGACTGGATCGCGTCAGAAGGCGGCAACATGGAGGAGGACTGGATCGCGTCAGCAGGCGGCAACATGGAGGAGGACTGGATCGCGTCAGCAGGCGGCAACATGGAGGAGGACTGGATCGCGTCAGCAGTCGTCTGCATGGAGGAGGACTGGATTGCGTCAGCAGTCGTCTGCATGGAGGAGGACTGGATCGCGTCAGCAGTCGTCTGCATGGAGGTGGACTGGATCGTGTCAGCAGTCTGCATGGAGGAGGACTGGATCGCGTCAGCAGTCTGCATGGAGGAGGACTGGATCGCGTCAGCAGTCTGCATGGATGAGGACTGGATCGCGTCAGGCACCGGATCGGTGGGAACAGAATCAACAGGCAACATGGATAGCGGCACAGATATAAGAGCAGGAGATGAACTTTGTTTCTTCTTCTTAAGCTTAGATATTGGATTACTGCATGTGGTTGCCTTGTGCTGACCAGACTGTACTGCTGATGGTGGGAAGGTAGGAACAGTACTAGGGGGGATAGAGGGAAGAGTATCAGAAATACAGGAAGAGGCCTGAGATGTTGCCATGGGTAACGGCACTGCTGGGGGAGCTTTCAATTAATTGCATACAGGGGAAGTGTGCCCTCTGGTGGCAGGGTACTTATGTGACTCATCTACCACTGGGGATATGATCTCTGACCAAGCTTGTAATAGAGGTTGAACTAAAGTCAGTCTGTCTCTCCCTTGCTCACAACACTCAATTAAACAGTGCACAGAAGCAATACATTCCAACACCACCTGTTGTGAATAGGCTGCATACTGCTGGAGAAACAAACCTGCACAATTTTTCAGCAACCATCCCAAAAATCCAGCCTGGTACAAAGTAAATGGAGGAGTGAAAACATCAAGTGAAGTCCAGAGTGACAAGGACAGAAGGCAAGATAACGCAGGGCTGGCATGACTGGGGTGGAATCAGGGCAACGAGGGGTTAAGGAATGAGGAGGTGCCTTCAGGGGACTGGCTGTAGGATTAGCTCTTGGGAAGGGGAGGAGTGCCATATATAGGGGGCGGGGACGGCGCCAAAAGCACAGGCAGAGTGAGGGAGACACAGGGAGGCAGTTTTTCCCACCCACCCTCCCTTGTTTTTGTTCAATGTGGTGTGTTGTGCGTTTGATTTCTTTCTTTCAGGTCGGTGGAGAGGTGTCACGACAGCAGAGGCGGTGTCCTTGGTCTTTGATGGTGACAGTTAACTGAAAATGGAAATGGTTGGGAGGCTCATCGGTGGGATGGGCTCCTTATGGGGTTATTGCGGTGGAACGGTGTCCGCTACAATACGGTGACGGTGCACTGCGGTGTTAAAAAGGGGTGTCTCAGAGCTGGAGTCGGCTGGAGGCCTGGGTATGGTGATGGTACGCAGTGTGGTGGTGAAGAAAAGGTTAATGGGGGATTACTGTCAAAGACCAATTAGGACTGGTGTTAAAATAATAATAAAATGTTTGGTATTTATATTGTTAATAATTACAGTTGGAATTGTTGGAAATTCCTAGCATCAAAAAGTTTGGTAAAAAGTTTGGTTAATTATTTATTTTTGGTTACAAAATAAATGGCTGTTGTGGCCAATTTTATTCCAATTCTACTGTGTCGGTCTCGTTTACTGGGTTTAGGTGGCACAGGGGAAAAAGGGGGGTGTTAAAAAGGGATTGATATGGGGGTAGGTTTAAGTTATGGTTGCACATTGAAACTACGCTAGTCATGGCCCTGAGAGGTAACCTGAAATAGTAGCTCAGAAAAGACCTGAATGAAAGGTTGTACTCAGTGGCGGAATTATCAGTGTTGCAGCAGTCGCCGTTGCGACTGGGCCCTGTAATTCCGCCAAGTCCGGGGGCCCGCCACCCGCCTGTGTGAGATGCCCGTCCGCCGCTGGTGCGTCCTGTTTGCTCCAGGGATCAGGTGCTGGCCGAGTTGGATGAAGATCCCGGGCCGTCATGCTCCTGTAAGCGGGTGCAGCGGATCCCGATCCGCTTTCTCTTCCTGCCAGTCACCACTGGCAAATGACAGGAGCGGGTCCAAGAAGGAGAGCTCCTTCATCCCCCCTGCTCCAGCCGCCGCTAAAAGAACTGGATGTCTCTCTCTCTCTCTCTCTCTCTATGCTTCCTGCCCATTCCCCTCCTCCCTCCTGTCAGAAGAGAGCAGAGCAGCAGAAGATCGGAGCGACAGTGTCTGTGTAGAGAGAGAGAGAAGCTGCTGCTGCGGGCTCCCTCCTCCTCCTCCCCCTCCTCCTCTCATCACTGTGTACAGTATTTGTTTTTTCTTCCCCCTCCTTATTGGACAGGGAGAAAAAACTCTACAATGAAGCAGAGAGGAGGATTATGGGAAATGTAGTGCCGAGGGCTGGACATGCAATACTTAGGGGAGAAACTGCAGCCCCCAGCATGCCCAGTTGAAGAGGAGGGAGAGATTCAGGTGCCCGGGAGAATTTTGGGGAAGTGCACCCAGGAGGACTCCATTAGAGAGAGAGAGAGAATCCCACTGCACTGAACCACCAGAGAGAAATCCACACAGCCTAGCACTCAGTGGCGGCCCGCCCATATGGGCGCACGGGCGCCGCCCCCCCTCCCGCAGTCACAAAAAAAAAAAAAGAATTAAAAAAAAAAAAAAACGGGCCCTTTAAGAACTTTTATTCGGCTAAAATGTCATTTTGACATTTTAGCCGAAGTTCTGGCGGCCGTCTATAGAGGGCGCTGCAGCGCCACCCCCTCTCGCAAGTAACACACGTTCAATGCTATGCATTGGACGTGTGTTACTGTTGCCAGCTGCCTGGTCTATTCGTATAACCGGACATGGGACGCCGGTTACCCGAATAGCGACAGCTGGTTGGCTGAGGGGAACTGCCTATCAAAGCCAGTGGCTCTGATAGGCTTTTCCAGTCCCGCCCTCCGGCTCTCGGAAGTCTATGCTCGGAGCGCAGGCAATCTGCGGTCCTTGCATTAGACTGACAGCCGTTTCAGCCAATCAGGTTCCCGGATTCTGGTTTTCAGGAACCTGATTGGCTGAAGCTTCTCCAGGGCGGCAGAAGACATCGAGGGACGACATGGAAGCGTCAGGTAAGTGATTTTTTTACAGGGAAAGGGGCAGCATGGGGCACAGTGGCAGCATGGGGCACAGTGGCAGCATGGGGCACAGTGGCAGCATGGGGCACAGTAGAATCATGGGGCACAGTGGCATCATGGGGCACAGAGGCAACAATGAGCACAGGCCGGGCACAGTGGTGACAATTGATGGCACAGTGACTGAATATGATGGCATGGCAGAGAGGTGACAATTGATGGCACAGTGACTGCATTTGATGGCATGGCAGAGAGGTGACAATTGATGGCACAGTGGTGGCGTTTGATGGCATGGCACAGTGGTGACAATTGATTGCACAGTGACTGCATTTGATGGCATGGCACAGTGGTGACAATTGATGGGCACAGTAGCTGCTTTTGATGGCATGGCACATTGGTGACAATTGATGGCACAGTGGTGGCGTTTGATGGCATGGCACAATTAGTGACACAAGTGGTGACAATTGATGGCACAGTGACTGCAAATGATGGCATAGCACATTGGTGACAATTGATGGCACAGTGACTGCATATGATGGCATGGCACATTGGTGACAATTGATGGGCACAGTAGCTGCATTTGATGGCATGGCACAGTGGTGACAATTGATGGCACAGTGGCTGCATTTGGTGGCATGGCACAGTGGCTACATTTGGTGGCATGGCACAGTGGCTGCATGTGATGGGCACAGTGAGGCTGCAATATTTTTTTTTTCGTTTGCGCCCCCCCAAAAATTTTGAGCACCAGCCGCCACTGCTAGCACTATCCCTTCTGAAGAAAGGCATGAAGTTATTTCCAGAATACAGATCTGGGCACTATCCAGCGGAGTCGCCACAGGCAACCCAGAATGAGCTAATTGCTGATTGGAGGAACCATTGTTGCTGTATCTCCGGGTCTGGTAAGAGGGCCGGTCGGCCATTATCTACTGCCATCCATCAGAACTGCCCACCCTGTTATTCTTTAGCTCTAATACTGCCCGCAGGCCCTATTCACAGCTGCAACATGCACACTGCAGCAATGCCAGACATCGCATGTGATTTGCAGCGCACTGCTGTTCACATCACATGCAATGTCTGTGCGATGCGATTTCAACCACACAGATAGTTTGGCTGATATTGCACCGCATTCGGTTCAAACACGAACCGGACCCTTTTTGTTCGGACCAGAATCGGACCAGAATCGGATCGCATGGGTGTTCACACCCATGCGATCCGATTCATGTCCAAATCGCAGTTCGCAGTGTGATATGCAAGTTGAACTGGGAGTAACATCGTATGACACTCCCCAGCAGTTTGCATAAGGCAGTGTGAACTGCTGTGCGATGCGGGAACCTGCAGTGGATTCGCAGGGTTCTCCCATCACACCAGTGTGAACCGGCCCTTAGTGCTGGTTCACACTGCAGCGATGTATTCGGACCAAACTCGCACAGGACCCATTTTTGGTCCCAGCAAAATACGAACACGTGGATTTGATTACTGTCCGAATTTGCAGTTCGCACTGTGATATGCAAATTGATTTGGGGGTGTCATTAACTTTTAACTGACACTCCCAGCAGTTTGCATAGGGCAGTGTGAACTGCCACTGGGAGACATGCAATGTGGGAACCCACAGTGGATTCGCAGGGTTCTTACATCGCTGCAGTGTGAACCAGTACTTGGGCTTGGTTCACACTAGTGCGATGCGAGAACCCTGCGAATCCACTGCGGGTTCCTGCATCGCACCTGACATTGCATAGCACAGACCTCTCCCACCTGAAATTGCATAGCACAGACTTCACATGTGATTTGCACTCCAGTGTGGTGCGAATCACATGTCAGGTTGCACAGCACACTGGTGTGAACCAAGCCTAAAGACTGCCCTATAACTGTAGTGGCCCCAGGGCTATGGCAGGCACTACCATATGGCGCCCTAAGCAGCCACCTCAGGGCATCAGAATAGGGGGGCAGTAAAATCCTAATCCCTAGACACTTGCTGGGGATTCAGATTTTTACAGTGCGGAATTATTATTTTTTTTTTTTACACACTCCCAGTCCCTAACGCAGCTAGGAGTGTGTGTACTTTAGTAAAGCTGACTGTCGCCTTTCATCTGAAAGTGTTACAAGTGGCTGTGAAACCGCCTATCACTTCCACCACTGCCACAATGTGCAACCCCCTTCACCATTTTTATGGGCACCATTGCCTGCTGACTTTTTTTTCCTTCTGTAGGAAGTTGGGCCGACTACCCAGCCAGCCACTGTTTTATTCCGGGAGTTGTAGTCCGCGCTTAAGCTCCTGAGCAGGGCAGGGGAAACTACAACTCTGGTGAGCATGCATTTATGCACACTGGTGAGACTGCATTGATGGGCATTGGTGAGGCTGCATTGATGGGCACTGGGGAGGCTGCATTAATGGGGACTGGGGAGGCGGCACTGGTGAGGCTGCATTGAAAAAAACAGGTAGGTATGGATGAGCTGATTGGGTGGTTCAATGGGCCACTTGACTGGACAGGCTGCCAGCCCTCCCCTGTATTTAGTCACTTCTTAAACTGGGGATAAGTAAACAAAATTCCTTGCACTGGCCCTGCGCAGTTTGTTGTTGCCATTTAAAAGGCGACCCCACCATTTTTCGAAGGGGACACAAAAACCACTAGGAAACTGTTATTCCTTTAGACACGTTTAGATTACAGTTGTGTTGCTAAATATTGATTTACCTATTCTCGTATTGATTTTCCTGCTATTAATATAGAGCTACTTTTATAGATATATTTGTTTACCTTTATTACTTCTGGGCAGTTCTACTCTGATGTCATTTATGCAAGTTCCTAATTCACTTCTGATATCTGCACACCCCGGACACTGTACGTAACACGCCCTGGACTCTGTACGTAGCACACCTTGATCTCTGCAGGTAACACACCTTTAACCAGTGGCAGAATTATCAGGGTCGCAGCAGTCACCATTGCGACTAGGCCCTGCACCCGCCCGTGTGAGGTGCCCGACTGCCGTCCACCAGTGTGAGGGGTCCACCTGACTCTCATGTCACTGTGGAGGGGGGGGGGGGGGGGGCATTCATGATTTCTTGCACCGGGGCCCTGAAGTCTCTAGTTACGCCACTGGTTGTACTTGACCAAATGAAAATCTTCCCTCCACGGCTAAGGCATGTGCAGTCAGAATGCTTCCAAGCAGCTCCTCCTCAGTTGGATCCTGCCACAGGGAATGACACAAATCCTTATCCCCTAATGCAAGTTGCACACGGCAAATAACCTGCACTCTCAACATTGTGAAAGGAAAAGCAAAAATCCAAATCAACTGGCTCTCAGTCCCCAAGTGTAGCAGATCTGGTCGTTAGTGGGCCTCAAAATTATGTCAGGATCAGCGGCTAAGGTGACCAGACACGTAGCTACACAAGGGAACTGAGACCAAACAAAGGATATATATATTAAGTGATATTTATTTACAGTGAGAATACACCAACAAACACACAGCAACCAATGAAAACATAAACCATTCCAGCAAACAAGAATAACTAATAAACCTAATAGCTAACTATATACAATATCTACAACAAGGGAAAAGGAAACAGGGATGCAAGGAAAAGGACACGGCTGGGGACAAGAGCATAGAACAAGGCAAGAAGGATCAGGACAAGGACAGGTGAGCAGGACAAGGACAGGTGGGCAGCACAAGCTGGTAGCAGACAGGAAGGGACCAGAATCTTGACGCACTGGGGGAAGGGAGGAGCAGCCTTAAATATCCCGGCAGCTGGAGCCAGGTGTGGCTGATCATATCCTGCTGGTATCTGGGAGACACCTGCTGGTGGACACTGGAACTGCAGCAAACGCAGAGCAGGATAGTGCCACCAGCAGGTGAACTTAATCCTAACATCTACACTGTACTATATACCCTGCACTGTATTATATATACTACACTAAATGCACTATATACTCTGAACTGCATTATATATACACTATACAGACTGCACTATATACTCTGCAGAAAAATTGGGCCTTAGGTGTTGGTGGTGCCAGAACACTGTAACACCTCACGGTTACTCTTTTTGGGCACAAAAACGGCCCTGCTGTCAAAAATGTGTTTAATAATTAAAATGACATACCCCAGTCAAACAGGTGCAGACAAATTGGGCCTTGGGTATTGGTGGTGCCACAACACTGTAACCCCTCGCAGGCAGTCTTCAATGGATCCCAGGGTCCTAGCAAATTCAATCAGCATCAGGTGCTTGATAGCTGCTAATCTAAGACTTATTCATTTTTATAAATGTGAGCCTATCAACGTAGTCTGTGGACAGGGGCACTCTTTGATCTGTTACAAACCCTCCAGCAGCACTGAATGTCTGTTCAGAAAGCATGCTGGATGCAGGACAGGCCAGTAGCTCGATTTCATATTGAGCAAGTTCTAGCCAGTGGTCCATCCTCAAGATCCAGTAACTCAGTGGATGCTCAGTTAGAAAGGTCTCCAAGTCTGCTCTCGCCCCTAGAAATTCCTGCACCATATAATGCAGACGCTGCCGATGGTTGTTCGAACCTATCAGCCCTGGGCGCTGAGGACTTGTTTAAAGTCATCAGTCAGCTGTCCACCTTCAACACCCCTTGTAACGTGGATCAAGAAGGGTTGCCAGGCAGTAATAATCCCTCTCCTTAATACCACAAATCCTAGGGGCCTTTAGCAGACATTGCATAATCAGGGAGCCCATGCAGCGTAAGTTTGAAGAGGCATTTTGAGTCCTCTGAGTCACTACGGATGACATTGTCAAGAACTACCTCCTTCCAGCCACGTACAACTCCTTGGGTTTCTAGGGACTGAAAACCATCCCTTGAAGACTGCTGTGTGCTATCCTCTACATCCATGCTGACACTATCCTTCTCCTCTTCCTGTGTGTTTGGTGGCCCTGCAGGAATGCTATCTGCATAAAGGGGCCTTGAGAGGAAAGGAAGTCCTCCTCTTCCTCCCACTGTTCTGGCTCAAGTTCCCTTCCCATGATTCCACGAAGCGTGTGCTCCAGCAGGAAGACTAGTGGGACAAAGTCACTGATGCATGCATTGTCACTGCTCACCATCCTTATGGTCTCCTCAAATGGTAACAGGACAGTCCATGCATCATTAATCAGTAGCCTCTGGCTCTCTTGCTCTCCTCTTCTGGACCTCCACAGAGAAGTCTGGATAGAACGAGATCCATACCCCGTTAAACTGTTTTGATGTTCCCGTGCAAGTTGCAGCATAATTTCCTTATTTCTGTAGTTTAGTAGGCATGCTAGCATAGTGCGCGGTGGACAGATGGGTTGCAAAGGCCTTGGGTGAACTCTATGTTCCCTCTCCACCGCATACAAGGATGTGAATGCCTCTTTGCCAAAAATGTCCAATACCCACCATTCCACAAAGTCTGTGGGGTTTCTGCCTTGCAATTTCTCAGGTAGCCCCACAATAAGAATATTATTGTGCCTCATAGGATTTTTGATCTCTTCAGCATGCACATCAGTGGCTTTAGCCAGCTGAGCAGTAGACTGGGACTCCCCAATAAGAGGCGACTGGTCTTTAATTTTGCTGATTCTGCTTTCAGCCGCTGTGATTCTCTCCCTGACCTAATCAGCGCCACCGTCTCCTTCAACCCCCCCAAATTAATCTTTCAGAGTATCCACAGAGACATTTATGGACTGCTCATAAGATTTCTGTCAGGGTGGGTTGCTCACTCTCCTCCTCACCATTCTCCATTTCTGCTCCACCTGCTTCCTATTTACGAAAGGCAAATCCACTTTGCACTTCAAGTGCACTGAAAGTGCACTTGGAAGTGCAGTCACTGTAGATCTGAGGGGGACATGCAAGGAAAACAAGAAACAAAATTTTAGCTTGCACATAATTGGATGATAAAATCAGCAAAGCTTCTCCTCATTTCAGAGCTTCCCCTCAGATCTACAGCGACTGCACTTCCAAGTACACTTTCAGTGCACTTACAAGTGCATTTGTAGTGCAAGATTTATTTGCCTTTTGTAAATAACCCCCAGTGTCTCGTATCAGTAGGAAGAAAAGTCCCCCTAGGGCCCAAGGAATTCCCTTAATTTGCAGGGATTTCCACTCAGTTCCTATTTGGCTGTGAGACAGGAAGTGAAGGGAAATCTCTGCAATAGGACATAGACGGTCTTAACCCTCTCTTACTCTATCCAAAATGAAAAAAAAAAGTTGCCTGTAGTTCTACTATAATGTGGGATTGCTCCTAGGTTATTGCTGTTTGCATTTGGATTTCTTCATGCTAGATTGACCCCCTATAATTTAGAGGTCTGATCATTCTGGTAAAGAGTGCCTCTATAGGTGGTGGGATATTTCACAACATTTTTTCTGGTGGAATTTATAATCACAGAACTTGTTGAATAAGTTAATTAACATTTGACTTTTTTATTTTAGTTTTTAATCCTACTTTTTGTGTATTAATTGCACATTGCACTTTAAGCATTACTTTGCATGTTTATTTATTGCATGATATGAGCACATTATTGCATATGATTTTTAGTGATGAATTAGGCAAATATTGTATGTATTTTTGCATTTAAAGAGACAGTACACTGTTTGCACTTACCACTTTTTTATCTTGGAAATTGCTCCTATTTGAGGAACTAATCATATATTTATTGATTTATTAATGTACTTTTTTTTAAGCACTTCATAATTTAACCAGTTCCCTACCGAGCCATAGTAATATGACGTCGGCAGGAACTGTCTCTCCCTCAGAGTGGACGTCATATGACGTCCTTTGCATCGCACCTGCTAGGGGGTGCGCGCGGCATCGCTCGCAACACGGCGCGCGTGCCCGGTGGCAGCGATGTCCGCCGGGCACCCGCGATTGCCGCCAATCACGGCAGGAGTGTGGATCTGTGTGTGTAAACACACAGATCCACCTCCTGTCAGAGGTGACGAGACCGATGTGTGTTCCCAGTACAGAGGAACACAGATCGGGCTCCTCCCCTTGTGGGTCCCCCTCCCCTACAGTTAGAATCACTCCCAGGGAACATATTAACCCCTTCAGCGCCCCCTAGTGTTAACCCCTTTCCTGCCAATCACATTTACACAGCAATCAGTGCAGTTTTATAGCACTTATCGCTTTATAAATGTGAATGGTCCCAAAAACGTGTCAAAAGTGTCTGATATGTTTGCCGCAATGTCACGGTCACAATGAAAATCGCAGATCGCCGCCATTACTAGTAAAAAAGAAAAAAAATATCATAAATCTATCCCCTATTTAGTAGATGCTATAACTTTTGCGCAAACCAATCAATATATGCTTATTGCGATTTTTTTTTAACAAAAAAATGTAGACTACGTATCGGTCTAAACTGAGGAAAAAATTGTTATACATTTTTTTTTTTTGAGATTTATTAAATCAAAAACTAAAACATATGTTTTTTTTCAAAATTGTTGCTCTTCTTTTGTTTATATCGCAAAAAATAAAAACCGCAGAGATAATCAAATACCACCAAACGAATGCTCTATTTGTGGGAGGAAAAACATAAAGGGCCAGATTCAGGTAGAGTTACTCTGGAGTATCAGTGATACTCCAGCCTAACTCTCACTTTGAGCCGGCGTTTCTGTTTTCTGTAAGCAGAAAACAAGAAACGCCGGGTTGGAGTTACTATACGAGCGGCGTAATTGTATTTCGCCGTCGTATCGGAACTGCAACTTTAAAAATGGCGCCGGGGGCGTTCCCGCTGATTAACGCCGAGAATATGTTAATCAGCGAGAATCGGCAATTCACGATCGTATTCGGGCCCGACGCAGTGACTTTCCGACGTTTCCGTAAGAGATACGCGGCGTAAAGATAAAGCAGCCCCCTAGTGGAGTATCCTATGTTAAGTATGGCCGTCGTCATCGCGTCGAAAAAAAAAAATTTGAGGCGTTTGCGTAAAACGTCTGTGAATGGGGATTGACGTCATTGACGTTCACTGACAGAATTTGGAGCATGCGCACTGACAGTCGACGCATGCGCAGTACGTTCGCCGCGGGATCGCGCCTAGTTATAATAATACATGCCCCCTACCCGCCCAATTTGAATTCCGCCGGCTCATTTTCGCTACGCCGTCGCAACTTTAGGAGCAAGTGCTTTGTGAATAACAGTACTTGCTCCTAAAGTTTCGGCGGAGTAACGTAAATGAGAAACGTTACTCCAAATTAAAGATTCGCCCATCTACCTGAATCTGGCCCAAAGATTTCTTTTGGGTACAGTGTTGCATGACCGCGCAATTGCCATTCAAAGTGCAACAGCGCTGAAAACTAAAAATTGGTCTGGGCAGGAAGGGGGTAAACATGCCCTGTATGGAAGTGGTTAAAGGAGTTGTAAAGGAAATGTTTTTTTGCCTAAAATTAATGTCTGCAAGGTAGACAGACAGAATAGTGTAATGATTCTTTTAAAAAACAAGTAAATACCTATTAAATTCCTTCATCTACAGTGCAGAAAATAAGTATTTGAACACCCTGCTATTTTGCAAGTTCTCCCACTTGGAAATCATGGAGGGGTCTGAAATTGTCATCGTAGGTGCATGTCCACTGTGAGAGACATAATCAAAAAAAAAATTCCAGAAATCACAATGTATGATTTTTTTAACTATTTATTTGTATGTTACAGCTGCAAAGAAGTATTTGAACACCTGAGAAAATCAATGTTAATATTTGGTACAGTAGCCTTTGTTTGCAATTACAGAGGTCAAACGTTTCTTGTAGTTTTTCACCAGGTTTGCACACACTGGAGGAGGGATTTCTCTAGATCAGTCAGGTTTCTGGGCTGTCGCTGAGAAACACAGAGTTTGAGTTCCCTCCAAAGATTCTCTATTGGGTTTAGGTCTGGAGACTGGCTAGGTCACGCCAGAACCTTGATATGCTTCTTACAGAGCCACTCCTTGGTTATCCTGGCTGTGTGCTTCGGGTCATTGTCATGTTGGAAGACCAAGCCTCAACCCATCTTCAAAGCTCTAACTGAGGAGGAGGTTGTTGCCCAAAATCTCGCAATACATGGCCCCGGTCATCCTCTCCTTAATACAGTGCAGTTGCCCTATCCCATGTGTAGAAAAACACCCCCAAAGCATGATGCTACCACCCCCATGCTTCACAGTAGGGATGGTGTTCTTGGGATGGTACTCATCATTCTTCTTCCTCCAAACACGGTTAGTGGAATTATGACCAAAAAGTTCTATTTTGGTCTCATCTGACCACAAGACTTTCTCCCATGACTCCTCTGGATCATCCAAATGGTCATTGGCAAACTTAAGACGGGCCTTGACATGTGCTGGTTTAAGCAGGGGAACCTTCCGTGCCATGCATGATTTCAAACCATGACGTCTTAGTGTATTACCAACAGTAACCTTGGAAACGGTGGTCCCAGCTCTTTTCAGGTCATTGACCAGCTCCTCCCGTGTAGTCCTGGGCTGATTTCTCACCTTTCTTAGGATCACTGAGACCCCACGAGGTGAGATTTTGCATGGAGCCCCAGTCCGAGGGAGATTGACAGTCATGTTTAGCTTCTTCCATTTTCTAATGATTGCTCCAACAGTGGACCTTTTTTCACCAAGCTGCTTGGCAATTTCCCCGTAGCCCTTTCCAGCCTTGTGGAGGTGTACAATTTTGTCTCTAGTGTCTTTGGACAGCTCTTTGGTCTTGGCCATGTTAGTAGTTGGATTCTTACTGATTGTATTGGGTGGATAGGTGTCTTTATGCAGCTAATGACCTCAAACAGGTGCATCTAATTTAGGATAATAAATGGAGTGGAGGTGGACATTTTAAAGGCAGACTAACAGGTCTTTGAGGGTCAGAATTCTAGCTGATGACAATTTCAGACCCCTCCATGATTTCCAAGTGGGAGAACTTGCAAAATAGCAGGGTGTTCAAATACTTATTTTCTGCACTGTATATCACCACCGGCATTCTAGTTTCTGTTCTCTCATTCACTTCCTGGTTTGCGGGGGTCATTCATAGAAGAACTACATTTCCCAGTATACATTGCGGCACGCCCAGTAATTCACACCTTCTTGAAGTCTCTAATACGTAGAGAGCGTCCTGCCCCTCAGATCCCAGGAGGGGGCGAGCACGTCACTGACCACCGCAGTAAAGTCTCCCTTCACGGTGGTGAGTAACAATCAGACAAGCAGGAAGTGAACAGAACAGAGAAGAAATAGAGCAACTTCTGAGCAAAAACGAACAATGAGGAAGTGAAAAGAGGAATGTCTGCAGGTAAAGGATGCTCATGAAAAAAAATGTTTTCCTTTACAACCCCTTTAAAGAGACAACACACTCGCTTTCGGACTATTTTCCAGGTACTGAGTATTCCAATGTTGAGTTGCAGCAGGCTCTTTTTCCTTGTTTTTCTTTTTGATCAGGTAGGCACTAAGCACAGATATTAAAGTTTTTCTATTTTTTTTTTCCAGTGCAATTACCTGCTTCTGGGAGACACATTGAACCACTTGGGATCGCTGACATCCCATAGGTTAAAAACAATTACCATATGTACTGTATATACTGTATCAATGTGAATATATTTATGGAAGTAAAGTAAAATTCTTTCAAATGTATATCTAAAGAATAAATAAATAAATTATATATAAAAATATTTATTACTCACTATAATTTTTAAAAGCCTATTAAGCCTTATGCACACAGGACATCTGTTTTGCTCCTCTGAACACCAGAACTCCTGGCAGGAAAAAAGCTCCTTAAAAACTACTCCAATATAGTATTGCACACACGTTTAGGCATGTCAAGCATCTGAGTGTTAATGCATTCCATTGGCCAGAATATTGATTTTTCAAAAACTTCTAAATACGCATACACTCGCTTGGGCTCTTTCAGTGTTTTTTCTGCTCTTCAGCACCTCTCCTAAATGTGCCTTTGGTGTTTTTTTAATTTATTTTTTAGACTATAAAAGCTCCTCTTTTAACCACTTGCTTACTGTACACATATACCCCCTTCCTGCCCAGGCGAAATTTCAGCTTCCAGCACTGCGTCGCTTTAACTGACAATTGCGCGGTTGTGCGACGTGGCTACCAAACAAAATTGGCGTCCTTTTTTTCCCACAGATAGAGCTTTCTTTTGGTGGTATTTTATTTGTTGCGCTATAAACAAAAAAAGAGCGACAATTTTGAAAAAAATCACAATGGCCTGGATTCAGAAAGCACTTACGCCGACGTATCTACAGATATGCCGCGTAAGTGCATGGATGCGCCGTCGTATCTATGCGCTTGATTCTGTTAGCAAGATACGCCTGAAATTTGGATTCATATGACCGACGTAAGTGTCCTACGCCGTCGTATCTTGGGCGCATATTTACACTGGACGCAATCGGCGTACCCATGTTAAATATGCAAATGAGTAAGATACGCCGATTCACGAACGTAAATGTGCCAGGCAAAAAAGAAACGCGGTTTGCGTAAGGCTTAAGTCCAGCGTAAAGTTACCCCTCATAAAGCATGGGTAAGTCATGCAAAGGTATGGACGAGGGAACAGCCGTCGTATTGTACGTCGTTTACGTAGTGCTACGTAAATAGGGCTGTGCGTAGGTTACGTTCAGTGATTCGAAGTATCTTAGGCGTTTGTCCCGATGTGATTCTGCGTAGTGTTGCTCACGAATATTCGCATTGTAACCTGGGAGTGATTCTTACTGTGTGTGGAGGGGGACTGACTGGGAGAGGTGACCGATCTGTGTCCCTATGTATAAGGGACACAGCATTGGTCTCCTCTCCCTGACAGGACATGGAGCTCTGTGTTTACACAGAGCTCCACATCCCTGCTCAGTTACTGGGCAATCGCGGGTGCCCAGCGGCCATCACGGCCGCCGGGCACACGCATCGTGTTCCCAGTAACACGGCGGGTGCACACGCCCCCTAGTGGCTGTAAAAGACGAGGACGTCATATGACGTGCTGTCAGAACAATAGAACTATCGTGCCGCCGTCAATTGACGGAGGCTTATAGTGTAGTGGTTAATATGCCTGTAAACGCCTATGTGTGCATGGACACATAGACTAACATAGAGGTGCATTTACATGCTAAACAAAATGCCAAATGCCTGTAAATGCAGTGTTTTTAGGTGTGCATGAGGCCTTGTAGAGTTACATTTGCTGGTTAAATAGAACTTTTTTATTTTCACTTGAAGATTGAATCACGTTTTTAGAAGCCATTCATGGAAAAACCCTAAAAATTCCTAAAACTGCAATCTACACAGAGCATAGTGTTGCCAAGCAATAGAATCATTTTGTGCTTTTCAAGCAAATGCTTGTTTGTGAAATAATAAAATATCAAGCTCATGAAAGAATAGATTTTGTACTAAACGAAATCTACAAAAAAACATTTTTTCCTTGCAGCTTGTACATTATCGTGTCAGATAAATATTTAGATTTTGACAATATAAAACAGCGTGGGAATCCTTTTCACCTGGTGGTCAGATTATGAAATAATATATTCCTATTTGCATGAGAGTCTAATCAAATGCAGATATTCATGTCAAAATTGGTTAATATCAGCAAAATACCTGCCTACCTGATGTTTTGCACAGCTTGTATCACATCCTGGCTGCTATTTGCATATTCATAAGTCAAGCTGGGACCATCCGCATAAACCTGAAACCACATTGATAGTCTGATTATTGCCCCATTAAGAACAAGTAGTGTGATTCAGACATAAAGTAAAATTCTGAACATACCCGCTGTGGGCTTCTTGCAGTCACACCAGGTTTTTTATATGTGAGGATCAGAATATCATTACTAAGAAGTTCCTATCAGCCAGCAGTCAGATTTACACATTTGAATGGGATTTGTAATAGATCAAGTGGAGACAGAATGTTAGACATAACAAAGTTCACGAAGCAGACCCAGTAACCTCACATGTCAGAAGCTCTGTAGAAAATGGCTGCAGTGGAATACTTAGAATTCAGAATAAAGTAAACAAGAATAAACACTCTGGGCCAGATTCAGGTAGATGAGAGTATCTTTCCTCTGGAGTAACGCTTCTCATTTACGTTACTCTGAAGACCCTTTCGGCGCAAGTACTGTTATTCACATAGCAGTTGCGCGTAAACTTGCGCCAGAGTAACGATAATGCGCTGGCGTAACCCGACGCAAGGGGAAGTGGGTGTGATCATATGTAAATGATGGGCGGAGCCCAGCGCAGAGGCTTACGTTCAGCGCATCATCCACGGAGCATGCGCAGTGAGTGAGGCTCCACTCGCCCCCTTTGTGCGCATGCTCACAACTTCCGTCGGCACCACTTCACGGGAAACGTCAGCGCAATGCCTTCCGTTGGGCGTTTAAATGCGCCCGTAGATGCGCCATTCCGGCACTAAAGTATATCCTGCTCCCCCTCCCCGCAGTGATGTTACTTTTGTTCTGAGATGGCTGCTCCCGTTCCCCGCAAACACACAGGAGAAAGCTGAACTTTAATGGCCAGGAGCTGTCAGCCGTCATCTCGGCTATGGAGACCTATGATGTCTTCCTCCATGGCTGTAAAATTTGACAGACAAGCATGGACAGAGGTGTTGTCCTGCAAGTGGGGGTGCTCAGCTAGCTCTTATCGTCGGTAACGCTGCTGTAGCTGCTCTCCTGCTGACCTGTGACCGTCTGGAGTAAAGATAAAGCAGCCTTTTGTAGAAATAACTTTGCGCCGGACGGACGAGATACGCGCGGCGCATGTAGCCAGCGTATGGTGCTAATCCGTTCGTGAATTGGGAAAAATCCCTCATTTGCATATTTGCAGGGGAAATCAATAGGTGCGACTGATGCGCCCAGCGAAATTAAGCGCTGACGATACTCTGGCGTCGGAACGTTCCGCCGGTCGCAAATGACCCGTTATTGGGCGCATCTAGTTTGGTGGGTACGGGCACATAGAAACGACGGCGCATCATCACAGTTACGCGGCGCATATCGAAATACTCCAGCGCAAGTGTTCCTGAATCTGGCCCATTAACATCAGCCTAATTGCAGTTTGTTCAAAATAGTAATTGGAGCTGACTGATTTCACTTACAGCCTTCAAAAATGTGAGTCACGTACCCGGAATTAGTACGTAGATCAGAAATGTGGAAGAAAAGAGTTAAATCAAATCGCTGGCCAAAAATGTAAAACCATATATTCAGAGGCGTATCTAGTGAAAATAGCGCCTATGGCAAACACTGAAACTGCGCCCCTGACCCATCTTTCGGATAACCTTAAAAAAAAAAAAAAAACAACTAACCAAACTAGTGATATTTATCATCCCTTGTGATACCTTGGATAGTGACATATCCTCTTTTTGTAAAAATCTGGGGTTTATTAGACCCCTGATCCCTCCTCTGCCCTCCAAGGTCAGGTAAATGCAGAACCAATACTGGAAGTGAGGAAATCATCACTTAAGGCCTCAGTTTTCACAGAGGAGAGGGAGAAACTGATATTCCTCATTCTTCTTTGTGTGCTGCCAATCCGACCAGATGGTATGGGAGAACAGGGGAGGGATGTGGCTGAATGCAGCAGGGATAGCCCCGCCATTGTCTATTAGCAAAGGTGCTGAAAAGGAGATCCTGCCTATGCTCGGGAGGAGGGAAGAAGAAACCCTCAAACCCTGGTAAGTGCCTTGCTGCCCAGCCACTCAACAGCACCTCCTTCATATGGCGCCCATGGCACTTGCCATGGCTGCCATACCCTAGATACGCCACTGCATATATTAATTTCCATGTTGTATTTCAATAATTTCTAGCCTACTCATATTACTCTAAACAATCTTGAGATTTGTAAACTTAAATTAAAAGTCCATCCTAACACTAAAATCACTGCATCTACAGACATCCACAATCTAACATTAACCTATCTAGCCCTGTAAAGAATAAATCAGTATACATACCTTTTCTGAAGCCGATCAGACCCAATCTCATGCTGAGCTGTCAGCTACAGCTTCGCTGTGGAGGCGTGTGTAGAGGATACATCCTTAAACGAAAGACCCCTTAGTAATTCTAATAGTCATAGTCACTCCCCATTCATTTCACAGCCTTTGATGGCTGTGTCCTCTGCAGAGCTTCCGCCGCTGGAGGCCGGATCAGCTTCAAAAAAGGTATGTGTACTGATTTCTTCTTTACAGGGTTAGATAGATTAGTGATAGATCGTGGATGTCTATAGATGTAGCAATTTTAGTGTTAGGGTGGACTAGGGCTGCCACCTCATCCCTTTAAGCCCAAACACATATTGATTACACAGGTTCTGAGGCTAATTTAATGCATATAAGGCACAAAGTAAGTTTAATTACCACCTTATTCAGCCACAGAACCCGTGTAATTCATATGTGTTTGCATACCTCCCAACATTTTGAGATGGAAATGAGGGACACCTACTATCAAATGTATGTAGGCATAGCACATGCCCCCTGCCACACCCCCTTAAAGGAGAATTAACAAAAAAAACGTTAATTAAATTAACAAGTGCTTTTTTTTTTTTTTTACCACTACTATTCCTGTATATTGGCTATTAAAATGTACAAATGCAGAAATTTAGGAATCAGATGAAAGGTTTAGCACTGGGAAACACTTTTTGAAAGATAAAAAGTGCATTTTATAAACAACTATATAGATCAGACCAAAATCAGGGACAAATAAGGGGGAAATAGGGACAGAGGGACATTGTTTCAAATCAGGACAGTCCATCGAAATCAGGGACAGTTGGGAGCTATGTGTGGTTTTAAAGGGATGAGGTGGCAACCCTAAGCTGGACTTACACTTTAATTTGTGAAGATCCCCACACATTTATTTCCTTGAATTTTGTGACACAATCACTATGTCCTGTGAGTAGATACTGCTGTGTCACACATTTCACAGATCCTGCCATCTGAACTACAGAGGTGCTGAGGGGAGAAGTTTCAGGAAAATAGAAATTGTATGTAAATCAAAGGAATCGGCAGAGGAGAAGCTGCAAAGCATACAGATAATCTACAAAGCCAGTACAGGGATTTCTGTTTGCAGGGTACCATGGGATATGTAGTCCTTAGAAATTGAAAGTAAACAAAAGAGAAGCTGCAGGGTATGCAACGAATCTAGTAAATTGTGGAAAGAAATGGTGAGAAAGCAGTCAGCACTTAACCTGGGTTCACTCTATTGCAAACACAGACATTGCACATGATTTGCACCTCAATGGTGTGCCGATCACATGCAATGTCTGTGCAATGTGAATTCAGCCATACTTGCATTGGATTTGCATGAAAATTCCTTATTGAAAAAAAAAAAGTTTCCTAATAATGTACTGATGTTTGCATGTGAATGTCTATCCTGCAGACACAATAAGAGTCAGTTTACAAATATCAACCCTATGAGCCAGATCCACAAAACTTTTACGGCGACATATCTCCAGATACGCCGCCGTAATTTCAAATCTGCGCTGGCGTATCTTTACGCCGATTCTCAAAGGCAGATACGTCTAAAAAATAGGCTTCCTCCGCCAACGTAACTTCCCTACGCCGGCGTATAATTGTGTGCAAGGGTAACTCATGTTAACGTATGGACGTTGGAACAGTGTCGTATTTTACGTCGTTTGGGCTCATGTCGGAGGCATTTTTCGACGTATCTTAGGAATTCGATCGGACATGAGTCGGAGCATGCGCACTGGGTTACGTCCACGGATGATGCATGTGCCGTTCATATGGACATGCATCTACATGGGGTCAAGCCTCATTATAATACTACACGCTTTCGACCTGCCTACTTCGAAATATGCGGGCTTACGCCGGCCCATTTACGCTACGCCGCTGTAACTTAGGGCGCAAGTGGTCTGTGAATACGGCACTTGCCTCTCTAAGTTGCGGTGGCGTAGCGTAGCGTAAAGAAGATACGCTACGCCAGGGCCGATCCTACCCGGGGTGCAGTGGGTGCCCCGCACCCAGCGCTGTCATGCGCGAGGCGCCGAGCGAGCCGCCGAGGAGGTTTTTTTTTTTTTTTTAATCCGAGCCGCCGAGCCGCCGATTCGCCGAAGCAATCCCAGACCCGAGCGGGATGTGACGACGTGACGTCACACGGCCGCTCGGCTCCACCCACCGTGACCTCTGCCACTGCCATCTAAGTTCAGACAGCGTGCGGGAGCGAGCGCCGAGCGGAGCTGCCGCCTGATTCAGCTGAGATTGAGCGCCTCAGCCTGCCTAATGGGGGGTTGTCCTGGGGGAGTCTGTACTAATGGGGGGTTTGTCTTGGGGGGGTCTGTACTACTGGGGGGTTGTCCTGGGTGGGTCTGTACTAATGGGGGGTTGTCCTGGGGGAGTCTGTACTAATGGGGGGTTTGTCCTAGGGGAGTATGTACTAATGGGGGGTTTGTCCTGGGGGGTCTGTACTAATGGGGGGTTGTCCTGGGGGAGTATGTACTAATGGGGGGGTCTGTACTAATGGGGGGTTGTCCTGGGGGAGTATGTACTAATGGGGGGTTGTCCTAGGGGAGTATGTACTAATGGGGGGTTTGTCCTGGGGGGGGTCTGTACTAATGGGGGGTTTGTCCTGGGGGGGAGTCTGTACTAATGGGGGGTTGTCCTGGGGGGTCTGTACTAATGGGGGGGTTGTCCTGGGGGGGTCTGTACTAATGGGGGGGTTGTTCTGGGGGGGTCTGTACTAATGGGGGGTTGTCCTGGGGGAGTCTGTACTAATGGGGGGTTTGTCTTGGGGGGGTCTGTACTACTGGGGGGTTGTCCTGGGTTGGTCTGTACTAATGGGGGGTTGTCCTGGGGGAGTCTGTACTAATGGGGGGTTGTCCTAGGGGAGTCTGTACTAATGGGGGGTTGTCCTGGGGGAGTCTGTACTACTGGGGGGTTTGTCTTGGGGGGGTCTGTACTACTGGGGGGTTGTCCTGGGTGGGTCTGTACTAATGGGGGGTTGTCCTGGGGGAGTCTGTACTAATGGGGGGTTTGTCCTAGGGGAGTATGTACTAATGGGGGGTTTGTCCTGGGGGGGTCTGTACTAATGGGGGGTTATTCTGGGGGGTCTGTACTAATGGGGGGTTGTCCTGGGGGGGTCTGTACTAATGGGGGGTTGTCCTGGGGGAGTCTGTACTAATGGGGGGGTTATGCTGGGGGAGTCTGTACTAATGCGGGGATTGTCCTGGGGGAGTCTGTACTAATGGGGGGTTATGCTGGGGGAGTCTGTACTAATGCGGGGATTGTCCTGGGGGAGTCTGTACTAATGCGCGGATTGTCCTGGGGGAGTCTGTACTAATGGGGGGTTTGTCCTGGGTGGGTCTGTACTAAAGGGGGGTTGTCCTGGGGGGGTCTGTACTAATGGGGGGTTGTGCTGGGGGGGGGTCTGTACTAATGGGGGGTTTGTCCTGGGGGTGTCTGTACCCATGGGGGGTGGTTTGTCCTGGGGGGTCTGTACTGAGGGAGGGGGTTTATACTTAGTGGAGGGGGTCTGTACTGAGGGGCGACTATAGGTGGAGGAAGGGGGGCGACACCATGTTTTACCTCAACTGGTGACAACAAACCTAGTGATGCCACTGCAGCTGCGGGCTCTTCATTCCTCCTCCCACTCTCTCCCCTCCTTCTCTTCACGTGCAATGCTGTACTAGCGATGCTTGCCAGGGAAGAAATAGAATAGAAAAAGGAGCAGAGAAGAGGATTGTGGGACTTGTAGTTCGAGGACTGGCAGCCCCACTGTAAAAAAGAAACTGCAGCCCACACGGCATGTTCAGCTGAATGGGGGAGAGAGAGAGAGCCAGGACCCCAGGAAAGCTTTCAGGGAAGTGCACCCAGGACTCCAGAGGGAGAGGACAGTGCTGAGAGAACACCATCAGAGAAAGAACCCCGCTGCCGTGCGCGCCACCAGAGGGAAAGCCGCACAGCCTAGTGCCATCCCTGGCGGAGAAAAGATTGGAGTCCTTGCCAGAATACAGATCTGGGCTCTACCCAGTGGAGTATCTATGAGCAATTCAGAGTGAGCTGACTCCTGATCAGAGGAACCGTTGTTGCTGTATCGCTGGGTCAGGTGAGAGCCGATCGGCCATTATCTACTTATGTTAATAGGAACTGCAGTCTCTGACCATCTCCTGTATTATATCTGCAGTCTCTGACTGTCTCCTGTATTATTTCTCCAGTCCCTGACCGTCTCCTGTATTATTTCTCCAGTCCCTGACCATCTCCTGTATTATTTCTCCAGTCCCTGACCGTCTCCTGTAGTATGTCTGCAGTCTCTGACCATCTCCTGTAGTATGTCTGCAGTCTCTGACCATCTCCTGTAGTATGTCTGCAGTCTCTGACCATCTCCTGTATTATATCTCCAGTCACTGACTGTCTCCTGTAATAGGTCTACACTCTCTGACCAGCTCCTGTACTATGATTGCAGTCTCTGACCATCTCTTGTATCATGTCTGCAGTCTCTGACCATCTCCTGTACTATGATTGCAGTCTCTGACCATCTCTTGTATCATGTCTACAGTCTGACCATCGCCTGTACTATGTTTTGGGGCACTTTCTAACAGTATCAGAGAGGTTCCCCTCCAGGTCTCATTAGTGTACGCTCTTCCAGTATTTTCTTTATTGTTAAAAGATCATGGGAGGATCCTTAGGCAACAAAGACTTCTTAGAGGAGCATCTCTGTGTTTGAGTCATTGCCACAGAAACATTTGTAAAGGGGAGGAGTTGGTAAGATGACCACGCCCCTTTGTGGGGGCGCCAGAAATATTTCTGCACCCAGGCGCCTGTGACCCTAGGATCGGCCCTGCGCTACGCCCTCACAACGATCCGCTGATGTCTGTGGATCTGGCCCTAAATGTCTATCATAGAAATGTACTTTTATATTTTTATTTTACTTTTTTGCTTAAAGCCGAGGTCCGGCGCTAAAAAAAAGTTTCACACGAGTCACGTGGCTTTTTGTAATTGGGCATACCGCAGATAAGGAAGAGGCAGATTAGGACAATCTGCCTAGTAACAGCCTTTTCTGGCATATATAAAATAGTTATTTTTTTTTTTTTTTGTTTTGTGAGCCTTTTTGGCAATTTTTTTTTATTTTTTTAGGGTGGACCTCCACTTTAAGTATAGGTCTATGTTTGTTCAAAGCATGATTGAATTCACTTACTGTAGACTGACTCACTAGCTCTGCAGTTTATAAGAAGCAACGGGAACATAGTGAGCATTTAGATTATTGTTGTATACCTATATAGATTTTGTTGGCAGAACTAGATGTCTATATTACACAGACAAGCCATGCTAAATGTAAAAAAAAATTGAGATTTTCACATACTATAGTTCCTATGAATCTGAATCTATTGATTATTTGGACATATATTTTTTAACTGAAGATAACATTTGCTCCTGGCAGTTCTATACCTGGTGATATGGTGGTATAAGTGTACATTGCATCTTCCCGGCATTTTCAGCAGACTGAGAATCACTACAGCTACTTTTCCATTCAGTGCTGGAAGTGGAGGTAATCTCTGTCCAGGCACCACAGCCCATTTCTTGCTTCTCTAGGTCATCTGCAGGGCTATAATCAGTTGGGTTTTCAGCTGAAAAAGAATTGTTGTATTTGGTTACCATTGTTCTGTGGTATGCTGATACTCAGTAGCGGTTTAGAGTAACTACATCTTAATTACTATGCAATGTGATATCTCCATTCGTCCTCCTCTCCTGTTCAGTGCTAGTTAGTTCAGTCCTAGCCAGACCCCTCTGATTCCCTCCATGTCGTCTCAAGCAATGTTAATGTTCTGTAGAGACAAGGCTTGGGAATGTCATTGGGGTTTATTTACTAAAACTGAAGAGTGCAAAATCTGGTGCAGCTCTGCACAGAAACCAATCAGCTTCCATTTTTTTTGTCAAAGCTTAACTGAACAAGCTTAAGTTAGAAGCTGATTGTCTACCGTGTACAGCTGCACCAGGTTTTGGACTCTCCAGTTTTAGGAAATCCACCTCCCGGTCTTCCTACACTCCAAAAGACTGGAAAAACACCATTTGTACTGCAATTGTCTAAGGTCAAATTACACTGGATTCAACTTAAAGTGGAGTTCCACCAAAAAATGGAACTTTCACTTTTTGGAAGGGAGAGGGGAGAAGATACCTGTCTAATACAGGTATTTGCTCCCACTTCCTGGCATAAATCACTTTGGTGATCTACGCCACTTCCGGTGCCTACTCTGTGCCCCCGCTGAATTCTGGGAGACACACAGCTCCCAGAACACAACAGGGACCAGTGAAGACATGCAGTAGGGAACCGGAAAGTGAAGCCGCAACGCTTAATTTCCTGATTCCCTCACCGAGGATGGCGGCGGGGGCAGCCGAGAGCCGGATGATTGCTGGCCTCGGCTGCTGACATCACGGGCACCATGGACAGGTAAGTTTCCATATATTAAATGTCAGAAGCTGCTGTATTTGTAGCTACTGGCTTTTAATTTTTTTTTTTAAGTAGGACCTCTGCTTTAAGTGTCTTATTAAAGAGTTAAACTGCCTGTGGATGAGCCAAGGTGCCAAATCAGCAGGTGACCATATTGTATGCGGAATTTGAAACTGAACACTCCAGCCATTAAATCAGTCACCCTAAAGTGTGATGGATGGAAACCCTATCTACAGTCAGTCTCCATCCGATCCCCCATAGGGGAGAGCGGCGCTCTGACAGGTCGGTCCCTGCACAGTGTGCAGAGACCGACCTGTCATCTGCCTGATCAGTGGGGATCGACGGAGCGATCCCTGAGAAGCAAAGTGGAGCCCTTACATGGACACGTCTGTGTGAAAGGCCCCTTATAGGGTGAAAATTCTCTGTGCCAGTCTTCCAGTTATGTCCTGCATTGTCATCCTGTCACATTGGCTTCTGATGGGGACTTTCAATGGCCATGTTACCACACATTATTTAGAAATGTTCCACTGTTTTTGCAATCAGGAAACCTGCCCTGAAAAGGGCATGTAGACAAGAAGTGGTTACTAAGAGGCTGCGTGTGGTTTTATATCTACTTTAAAAACTCATACTCCTGTACTTTGGCCATTCATACAACTTTTTTTCATCATTTATACATAAATCAGGTAACATGAAACAAGATTAAATAAAGTATATTTAAAATCACTTGCACAAAGAGACAATATATGTGCACTGCACAGGGCCGCCATCAGGGGGGTACAGGCATTACACCTGTAAGGGGCCCGGGGGTCCCCAGGGGCCCGGATGGGAACCACCCTAAAAAAAAAAAAAAAAAAAAAAAAAAAAAAATTTTTTTTTATTTTTTTTTAGGGGTCCGAAGATCCCCAGGGGCCCGGAGGCCACCAAGGGCCCAGACGGCAAGCCCTTTTTTTTATAAAAATTTTTTTTTTTTTTTTTTTTTAAATATATTTTTTTATAAAATTTTTTTTTTTTTTTATATATTTTTTTATTAAAGGGCCAATTTTTTTTCTTTTATTTTTTTAGAGGTCCCCAGGGGCCCGGAGGCCACCAGGGCCCCAGATGGCAAGCCCTTTTTTTTCTTTATTTTTTTTATAAAAAAAAATATTTTTTTATAAAAAAATATATTTTTTTAATATATTTTTCTTTTATTTTTTATTAAAGGGCCAATTTTTTTCTTTTATTTTTTTAGAGGTCCGGAGGTCCACAGGGGCCCGGAGGCCCCCAGGGCACCGGATGGCAACCCCCTTTTTTTTATTTATTTTCTATTAAAAAATATATAGATTTTTTAATATATTTTTATTTTATTTTTTTATTAAAGGGCCATTTTTTTTAGGGGTCTAGGGGCCCGTAGGCCACCAGGGCCCCAGATGGCAACCCCCTCTTTTTTATTATTATTTTTTTTTTATATATTTTTTTATAAAAAAAATATATTTTTTTAATATATTTTTCTTTTATTTTTTATTAAAGGGCCAATTTTTTTTTCTTTTATTTTTTTAGGGGTCCGGAGGTCCACTGGGACCTGGAGATCCCCAGGGCCCCAGATGACAACCCCCCTTTTTTTATAAAAAAATATATAATTTTTATATATTTTTTTTTATTTCTTTTATTTTTATATTTATATTATCCTTTTTTATATTTTTTTTTTACTTTTTTATATTATTTTATTTCTTTTTTTTAATATATAGATGTATTTTTATTAAAGGGCTCAGAGGTCCCCAGGGCCCCATGTGTCAAACCCCCTTTTTTTATAATTGTATTTTTTATTTTTGTTTATATATTTTTTTTTTATATATTTTTTTTTTATTAAAGGGCCCAGAGGTCCCCAGGGCCCTGGAAGGCAACCCCCTTTTTTTTATATATATAAATGTTTATATTATTTTTTATATATATATTTTTTTCTTTCTTTCTTTTTTTTTTAAAGGGCCCAGAGGTTTCTTTTTATTAAAGGGCCCAGAGGTCCCGAATGGAAAGCCCCCCTTTTTTTGTAATTTCCTTTTATAAAAAAAAAAATAACGTCCCCGGGGCCACAGTTGGCAACCACCCTTTTTAAAAAAAAAAATATATATATATATATATATATTTTTTCTTTTCTTTATATTAAAGGGCACAGAGGTCCCCAGGGCCCCGGATGGCTACCCCCCTTTATTATATATATTTTTCTTTATTTCTTATTTTTGTAAAGGGCCCCCCCCCCACTTCTCAATTCGCAGCAGCAGCCAGCCCCCCCCCCCGCTTCTCAATTTCATGCGGCAGCACCCCCCCCCCCCCCCGGTTCTCTGCTCCAGGGGGCCCATGCCTGAAGCTGTGTAAGGGGCCCCAAAATTCCTGATGGCGGCCCTGGCACTGCACTTTACACTCCTTCCAAGCCAGTGATTATGGATTCAGATGTACAATGCATATTCATGATTCCCATTCTAAACTACATGCTCAATGATATGATCTGCCTACTGGCTTTAATAATATTTTCTGATCATCTGTATAATGTTGGTTATTTATGAATATTCTAATCTATTAAGCATAACAGTAGAGAAGATTATATAACCATCTACATACATTACATACATTACAGACTGATGTAAAGTACATGAATCTAAATTTATGTATGTAAGTAAATCCTTAGTGGGAACATTTGTGACAACTTTTATGCTTGCTGCCAGTAAGATTATCTGGTGACCCAGTTTATCAGGTACATATAGTGTAATAGTGAGTGGAATTTTCACCCTAGCATTACAATATGCATTGCCTGCTTTCTTGTAACTACAGGGTATTCATAGTACATAGCTACCTCCAAATCCATAAATGTTCCTCCCCCCAAATCCATAAATGTTCTTGTTTACTAGCTCTGTACTACTGTCTGTGCCGAATAAAGCAGGGTGTTTCTTCCCTTTCATATTCCTTTTAAACTAAGTCACTCTGTAGCTATAACTAAACTACATAAAAAGCTGTACTTTCAGAATCAATAAGTAAAATACCTATCTCTCCTGATTCCTGCACCAAATTTTGAGAGTATTGATCGACTGGTCCCCTGTAGCACTAGTGCTGACCAAACATGAATCGAAATTTAGCCGGTTCAGCAGGGACCGACTGAATTCCGAGCCATGTATGGGCATGCTGGTTGTACAAAATTCGGTCTACCAATCTACTTCTGTGCAACCAGCATGTTAGGTTTTTCTCTATCGATCAGTCTTGCCGGCTTTAGCCAGCACCACAGATCAGTGTATTCTCATAGCAGGGAAGTCTCCCCACTGTCAGAATACAATAACTCAGCGGGAAGGATTCCCCATCCACATTGAGTGTGTGGATGGGGGATGAGGTAATCTTTTTTTTTTGTTCAACCTGCACATATTTTTGCAGAAAAAAAATATGCAATCATAATTTTTTTTTACAGGAGCCTGCAAAGCATTGCACCCTCAATCAGTGAATCACAGGTGCAATGTCAGGCCCGTAGACGTTTCCTCCAGCTTTCTTGCCCATACCTCTGTACGGGCTTTGGACCAGATTCTCAGCGGCGATATCCGCCGGAGTATCTCAGATACCCCGTCGTATCGCCCTTTTTTTTTGCCTCGTATCTATGCGCGTGATGCTTAGCATCACTTTTGCATAGATACGCTGCAACATCCGACAAGTGTAAAACCATTACACTTGCGGATCGTAGGTGTAATGACAACTCCGGCCACTAGGTGGCCTTTACGTTGTTTTCCCCCCATTTGCCTATGCAAATGAGGCTAGTACGCCGATTCCCGATCGCTTTTACGCCGCCCCGTCGTCGCGTACGTCGTTTTCGTCCGAGTAAGGTTACCCCAGCTTCTATGTGGAGTAACCTTACGAAGTTCCGTCGGATGCCGTCGGGTGCCGTCGGATGACATGTTAAGTATGGCGTCGGGTCAGCGTCGGCTTTTTCCGTCGCTTACGTCGTTTTACTAACTCGTTCGCGAATAGGGAATTGCGTAAATGACGCTCACGTTGTTTTGACGTCGGTTTCAACGACGCTTTCCGACGTGAGCTGGAGCATGCGCACTGGGCTTTTTCCCCCCCGGCTGGCGCCTGCGCAGTTCGTTTTTGACGCGGGGGGCGCGCTTCATTTAAATACAAGCCGCCTCATTTGAATTACGCGGGCTTACGCTGGGCCATTTTCGCTACGCCAACGCAAAAACGACGGAGCAAATGCTTAGGGAATACGGCACTTGCTCTAGTACGATGCGGGCGGCGTAGTGTAAATGGCTTACGCTACGCCGGCGAATTTCTTAGAGAATCTGGCCCTTTATGTTTAAAAGCTGGAGGAAGTGTCATTGAACTACAAGGGTGTAACAGGTAACATTTAAGCTCGCCATAGATGGATCAAATCTTGGTTGGTTCAGCAGGGACCGGCCGAGACTCGATTCATCTATGGGCAGGCTGATTGTCAATCAACTGATATGCCTCGTACACACGATCGGGTTTTTTCCTGGCGGTAAAGACTTTTTACCGACAGGAAACCGAGGGAAAATCCGAGAACCATCTTGGCAGCTTTTTCCCCCTACACACGACTGGTTTTCCTGGCGGGAAAACTGCCATGAGAGTTTTGGCCTGTAAACCTGACCGTGTGTATGCTCCTCCGCAGGCTTTCCCCATAGGAAAACTGCTGGGTTAAAAACCACCGGGAAACCCGGCGGGAAAAAAGGAAATATGTTCTCATTTTTCCCGCCGGAAAAGTGTGGGGAAAATTGCCATGGAGCATACACACGGCCAGTTTTCCCAGCCAAAAGCTGTCACAGCAGTTTTCCCGACGAGGTATCAGACTTGGGTACAACCAGCATGTCCCCCCCTTCTCGAGATTCTGAATACACATTTAAAGTCTACTCAGTCCAAATACCTAACGTACCTGTGCCTTGTTTGTTCACTTTTTCAGTATAGTATGCTTTGCATTATTTCTCCCCTTGCCTTATCCTCCTGCTCCCCACTGGCATTTAAATAGAAAATATATCTTCTTAGGCCGGCATCTCTTCTGGGTTCCCTTTGCCAGCTCACCGATGACATGCATGCATCTTGCACGTGCCCAAGAATCCTGTTTCCCCCCCCCCCCCTGTGTGTATACATTTTAATTGTAGCGAAAGCAAAGTATGAAAGAAAAGTCTACCTGCAAGATGTTACAAAATTAAGCAGCTTTACAATGAGATATCCTGGGGAGGGCAGCAGTGACATGGCCTTTCCAGGGGACATCGTTGCAGCCAGGGACATTTCACCACTGCCTAGAAGTACCTGGTAGTCTTTAAGAGAAAAAAGTAGAAAAAAGGTGGATGATTGTCGAAAAGCTTACTTAGTAGCATGCAACAGTGGATTCATTTTTTGGGGGGGGGGGGGGGGGGGGGAATGTCCACTTGAAATATGATTCTCTAAATACTAGCAAACTAATATTAAACATGCCTATGTGCATTAAGCATTAACAACATATCTCCCATCCAACCAAACTTAAGGGATTTGTTAACTTCTAAAATAATTCCACCCTGAACTTGAAAATATTTTTCAAGATCACTATGAATTTTAATAGATTCCTTATCTCTTTTGGCATAACTTGTGACAATCCAGATATAATCAGGATTGAGGTATGTATATTTATGTGTTTTATATTAAAAAACTTGTATATACTCTTCTACTCATGAAAATTCCATACTCTTCAAAGAGTTTTGTGATCTGTCTCAGCAGATTATTTGTTCTCACCAAATACGCATGGTGTCTCGTAATTGCTCATAAATTGCTCGACTCCTAATACGTTGTCAGGGCCAATGAGAATTAGAATTAATGCGGTACTGTAGGTGGCAACTTGTATTAATATCCTACACTCTGAGATATGAAAAAAATCTTACTAGGTTTTTGTCAGTTTTCTATATAATTAGAACTTGTAGGTTAATTACTGCCTTGTAAACACAAGAGGCTTGTGAGCCCCGTAGAATCATGACTGCCCATTCATTAGGCTGTTTTACACTTTGATTTTATTTACCTAACCCCTTGACTAAACTAATGCTAACCTTAGGGGCTGCCCACGGTGCATGTCCAGGACTTTTCATATAGTCATCAGTGAAGTAATTAGTGTACTTAAATCCCACTTTCACATTTCATGGCTGTAACACATTTGTTTTGTATCCTTCATTTTCTTTTACTAAATTACCATTGTTTGCTGGTTTTCATGATCTTTCACTTTGCTGAATCCTTCTGTGGTACATTGGTTTTTATTGCAGGGTTTTGGTTGATTAAAAAAGAGGAACAAAAGCTATATGTAGCACTACCCCCGAAGGAGCTGCTGGTTTAGATTTGGGCCTGCTCGTTACCCTACCAATCGTTGTTTAGGGGAACGCAAGTTTGTTAGTAAGAAACCTCAAGTGCCCACATGTTGCAAATCATTTTTGTTAAGCTTTATTCACACAAACTTGTACAGGTAGAGGGATGAAGGGTCAAGGGAAGGTTCAGGCACTCAATGCAGATCACTGGGGAGCTTTTAAGCTTCAAAAGTCACACTCATCACTTTCCTTCGAGTGGGTATTACTTACCCGGATAGGCCCCTCTCACATTCAGTTTCACTTAAAAGAGAACTAAACCCTCCAATACTTTACAGCCAAGGAAGCTGCCATCTTAACCTTTGTTGATCTGCAGTTGCCTTGGTGCTGCCCATGTGATCAGTTATGACAACAGCCACTTCATGGCTTGACAGTTTGGCTGAAAGTACAAGCAACTGTGACAGTTATCATTCACGACATGCCTTGAATGTAACTATTATGGGAAACAGTTAAATTTAAGGGTTTATTTCCACTTTAAAACACTTGTGCATTTGTTGTGAGCTTGTGAGCTTTTCCTTATCCTTAGCGTCTCTTCTAACTCAGGAAACAAATCCTGTAGTACAGCCCTCAAAAATTCCACTCGCCTGCTCGCAATTTGCGAGTGGAATTTCATTCAGGGCGAGTGAGGAGCGGGGGGTGGACCAGGCTGATCGTTTCCTGGCTGAAACGATCAGCCAGAAAACTGTCAGCCAGAGGACACACACAGGGGCGGACTGACAACTCATGGGGCCCCGGGCAATAAAAGATTATGGGGCCCCTGGGCTTACAGATGGCCATCAAGCCAGGAGGCAGTGCAGAGGCGGGGGAACTAAAATATCAGGATTTTCACATCAAAAGCATGTTGATTTTGAACATATCAGGGACAGATGTAATAAAAACATAGATTTACATGCTGTCCCTGGTTTTTACTGGGCCTGGCAACCCTGATGGGGCCCCCTAGCGGCACGGGGCCTCGGGCAGTGCCCGAGTGACTCAATGGTCAGTCCGCCCCTGGACACACAGCGGCGGGACTGGACTTCCCTGGTGCGGCTTTGAGCTGGGGCGAGAAAGCTGAAGTGCTCCCCTCCCTCTCTCTCTCCTCCTCTTGTTATGTTTTATCACACACACAGCGGGGATGTCCCGCTGTGTGTAATGGAAATGGCTGTGTCTGTGTTTGGCGCCCTGTGTAACAAAGTCCCGCCCCACTAGACCAGCGTTTGTGAAAGTATCAGTGTTCCGTCTATGAAACTAGCCATCTAGAGGTGTGGGACCTTGTTACACTGCGTGCCGGGGGGGGGGGGGTTGTTTGCCCACTGCTCGCTGGGGAAAGGCAAAGCCTCAGGAAAGGAAAGCCATGTAAGACGCTGGACCAGCTGACAACAATGCAGTGAAGGGGGAGAAGCTCTCCCCTCTGCAGGAGATCCATGACACAGGAGCATTCCTGGTGGCATGGTAGTAATGATGAAGAGGAAAAAAATCAACTGAGAAAGTAAGTGACATAATAGTCAGTGCAGCTGATCCCAACCTCTGCCTCTTACTGCCCCCCTCACCACCACAGATCTTATCCCTATCCCCGGTGCCATCCTCCCCCACCACCACCACCTCTGCCTCTTACTACCAACCCCACCACCACCAATCCGCCACTGATACCACCACCACCGATCCCACCCACCACCACCGATGTCACCACCGATCCCACCCACCACCACCAATGTCACCACCCCTGCCACTGATCCCACCCACCACCACCGATGTTACCACCTCTGCCACTGATACTACCACCACCACCGATCCCACCCACCACCACTGATGTCACCACCCCTGCCACTGATACCACCACCACTACCGATCCCACCAAAACCACTGATCCCACCCCCCACTGTCACCACTGCTAGTGATCTTACCTCCTTCACAGCCACCACTGATCCCATCCCCCCACCACCACCCCTGATCCCACCACCCCCGCCACTGATCCCACCACCACCAACACCACAATCCCACCATGCATGCCACTGATCCCACCACCACCAACACCACAATCCCACCATGCATGCCACTGATTCTACCACCACCACTGATTCCATCACCCCTCACCGTCACCACTGCCAGTGATCTAACCCCCTCACAGCCACACACTGATCCCACCCCCACCACTGCTGCCACTCACTCACATCCATCCAACCCACCACCACTGATCCCATCCCATTCCCCCATCACTGCTACCACCGCTCACTGTCACTAATCCCAGCCCCATGCTTCGGGGGCCCATGTCTCACCCCTGTAACACCCGGATAGTAGGGGCAGCGGGCAGCATATAGAGGGAACCAATAGCCATGAATGCAGGAGGAAAATGGAGGGTATTTGTTTCTCTATATGCCGCCCGCTGCTTCTCCTATCCCGGTGTACAGGGTGAGACATGGGCCCCCTGAAGCATGGGGCTAGGATGAG